>VZRE01015939.1:149299-216263 GCA_013396775.1 Cephalopterus ornatus
TAACAAGTTTCAAAGAAGTGCAGTAGGTCTTGAACCTGTGACAGAATGGAGGAGAGTGGAGCAGAACTGGAGAATTAATGGTAGCTTGTAGTATAGCCTTTCCTCAATGCTGCTGAATTTTGGTAATTCTCTAAACACGGACAAAGAGTCAGGTTTAAAAAGGAGACACTGTTTATTTATTCTGCACAGGGTGCAAAGTAGAAGTTTTCCACAAATCAAGCATACCCGGAAGGAAAAAGCAAAATAACTTATACACTAACATTTACATAAGGCCGCCTATCTAATGCACAGTCACTCAGCTCGCACAACCCTACCCTTCTTACTGAAGTTGCGTGGGCCTCTTCAGGGGTCTCTAGTGGTCTCTGGTGGTCGTTTGGGGAGGTGCCCCCTACTCAGTTTCAAGCAAAGTTCGGTTTAGTACTCGCAGAACACAAGATTGCCAAGTAAGATGTGATCTGCAGCTCCTACGCCAGGTCTTCTTAAACAATTGCGAAGCAGGACATAAAATACTAAGCTTTCCAGAAACATTAACAACATCTGATTAACACACCTGATAACATCCATTTGCATTTAAAGAAGGGTTTAAAGGTGAGAATGATACCATCAGCTTACATTTACAACTGGGATCAAAGGAAGGGACAGAGAATTTCATTTAAAGTTATCACTAACAGGTTCCTTTTCTTAAGTAACATATTACTTGCAGATCTAGACATAAGCACAAGATTTATCTCCTGCTCTGCGGGGGAGCAGAACAGATCGGTTCTTTTTTATCATGACCTCATAGTAGTTCTTCCTCTAGTAAGATGATTTCTGTTTTCTGACAGTTGGAAAGTAGTGACTAGGCAGTGCCAAGGAGTTGTTTCGGGGATGGGGAGAAAGTTTCCCCTTCCTCATCTCATTGCAGACTGCTTGCGTGTCTTAGAAAGGTGATAGTTACAAGGTCATACCGTTGCTTAGTCTAGTATGTTGATATTCCTTGTTATGGTGTTTTTTGGTTTTTTTGTTGATTTTTTTTTTTTTTTGGTGTGTGTTAGCCACTATTCAGTGTTTTTATAGCTGCTTATATCCTGTGCTATGTACACTTTGTGGTATATTTGTGCATGTCAAAAGTTTGTCATGTAACCAGACAGAGTCAATGAGGCAGCGAGTGGATTTCATGTCAAAATTTTCAATTGCCTTGTTGATTACTAGAAAGACCACTGTAAAGATTTTGCAATTAGAAATGCTCATTTCATCTTCTGCTCTTTATTTAAATCATCCTTGCTAATGGCCAGTATGAACATTTCCCCAGACACATTTGCAGTTTATAGAATGCAAAAACGAATGGTACTTTGGTCTTGTTCTTTCATTAAGGTAGTTAAAGACTTAACTACTCAAATTTTCACTTATAGTTTTTTTTTGTACCTGAAATTTTAACTGGCATTCAGCTGAGGAAGCAAAAATGTAAACATGAAAATTGTTGTTTGAAAAAAATCAGTTTCTTTATAGCTGTAATACCAAAATAAACATCAATTTGGACCCTGGTTTTGCACAAAAAAAAAATCTTAAATCTAAAATAAAGTAAGAATTAGTTGTATAAAATCAAGCTATGTGCAATAGACTCCTTCAAGAAAATTCCAGCTCAGAACTCATCCATCAGGGTCTTACAAATAAAGCCATCCTGATTATTGTAAACTTAAGAGGTTTGAAAGCTTGAAATATTGACCAGAAAAAGCAGTCAAATTTTTACATACTCACTGTAATAAAATTACTTTTGAGGTTCTTTCCCTTATCACTCATCTTAGCTATTTGCTTTAAGATGTGATGAAAATCAGAATAATTTATTTATGTAATATTTATTAGCTTGTGGTCTTGTTGAATGTTATATTAAAGGCTATGAATCTGAATAGCAAATCAGTGCTCCATCAAATCTGATATTACTAGGATGATAACAATTTTCTTCAAATAAACCATGAATTTTAAAACCAAACTCAAGATGGCTTAATAGAAGAGGATTGCTAAATTTAATAGTTTCATTACTCAGATGGCATATATATCAGTTCATTTTCTTTATATGTAAAGCATTGACAATAAGATAAAAGGAGGCTTTCTACGTCAAAGCATTTTGGAAAAACTAGGAATTATAATATTTAAATAAGATGGATAAGATGGTAGTGTTACTGAATCCCAAAATAAATATGCCACTAAACCATTATTCACTCTCTTTATTATTGTTACATGTTTCAGATCTGCATTATCTAAAGCTTCCTGTCAATTGCAGAGAATACGAATTTGAAAGAATGCCTAGGTCTTGATGTGCAAGAAAATTATAGGTGACAATTCCCTTGAATTTAAAAAAGCGGTCTGTCTCTGAAATTTTCACAAGAAATACAATATATACAATGTTAATTCTTTAACAAAGAATGCTGATCATAAAAAAGTAAATATTTTTTGAAGAGAGATTCTGGAGTGATTACTAAAATGACTGAATAGAAGTTCAAATTTGAAGGTTTCCTGAATTTTGTTGAAATGAAGATTTAAAAAAGAAAAATAAAGCTCCATCTAAAGAACCATCTGTCTAATAGAGAAGATAAATATTACACATCTGCGGTAAATAACTCAACAGACACTTGCAGACATCTTTTTGACACAGTATAGGATTTCAAGAACAATTTGGTTTATTTTTCATCCTTGTTTTCTTGTAAAATGGAGCTCTTATGAAACTAATCTCTTGTTATGATAAGATCATATGGAATCCTAATGCATTTGTTAATAAAAATTGTCTTTATGATCTTTATCAGTGGCTATCTTTATTAAAATAAAAGGTAGAGACCTATGAGGATTTACAAAAGTTTCGTAATGCTCTCAAAAAACACAGGCAATATAGGTATCGGCCTATGGAATGTAGGCACTTCAGAGTCAGGAGCCAAGTTTCACCAGAGCTTGGTAAACTAGTACAACTGACTTCTGAGAGAGAGAAGATTCAAAATCTGTAGGTCAGACCAAGAACTATGAACTGTTCATACATGTCTTTCCAGTGGGATATGGAATGAAGAACTTGCAAAATAGAATGGATTGATTTGAAGATGAAGCAGTATTATTTTACTTCTCTTGACATTTATTCATCAGTAGCTAAATACTCTGAGTGCCTGAAAGCAAACAAATGGTATATAAAAGAAGAACACTGTGCCATTTTAAATTCAGTAATGATTTAATTGGTAGTGAACAAGGAAAGAAAAGAGTATCTCTTTATTTTGGGCCACAGTTCAATCTTTCACTGGCTCTTTGGTATGAGGGAAAAATGAAAATTACCTGGCAACTAACAGGAGTTCTCTTGTGCTGCTCCAAAGTATCTAAGCCAGTTTTCTTTTTTTTTATTATGCAGGGCCATTTCCCTGTCAAAAGTATCTTGATTATGTACTTGTACGTAGTTTTGAAATTAACTGCTGCATATTTTCATTAGGATAACATAGTGACTCATTCAGTGCCTATCACATTTTTGGGGAATACATTTTTCTGATTGTATTTTTTTACCAAGTTTATGAAGAAACATGCATGCTGTCAAAGAGTCATATCATAGGTAAACACAGTTCTGTTTCAAAAATAAATATGTTCGGCACAACTAGAATGTTCCTTATAGCAGAGAATCTTTGATAAAACAAAACCATAACACAAATTACTGCACATAAACAGAGGTTGGAAATCTATTGAGTGTTTCATCGGGATTTGTTTGGTTTTTTCTTTAATGTATGTTGTAATTGTATGTTTACAATGTAATTTTTTTTTTTACAAAGTCAAAAGTTAAATAAAGTGGTGTAGGTTATTCAGTTACTTTATATAGTACCGTTATTATCTACCAGAATTTTCTGATTGGAAATTTATAAATCTAAGGGTTAATTTGTTAAGCTTAGCAAATTTTCAACATATTAAAGACACATCAGTAATCTCCCTAAATGTATGTTTGTTGATGGTTTCCTTTTAGCCTGTAGAATTTGACATTTGCATGGTGTAAAATTTATTTTACACCATGTTCTTGAGTTCTTGAGTGCTAGAAAGTCTACTGATATTTCTGAGCCTTCATAGGTGAGATATTACAAGATATTGCAGGTAGTATATAATAAAATAACATATTACAAGTTTGCTTAAGTGTGTATTTATGATTATCAATTAAATTTTTTAAAACCTGCTTGGCAGGATGATAAGCACTATGGAAAGGCTGGAAACAAGCAATATATTGTATATCGTACAGGTTTTAAAAAAGCGCAGACTAACATCTTTTTATGGTTTCAGAATATGAAAAAAAAAAAAGTGAGAGTTTGCGTGTGAGGTTTATGTTTTACCTCTTCAGGGCTTTCATGTGAAAAAGGACACATGTGAGAAGTATAATAGAGGTGAGTGTCAGGATGTGTGGAGGAGGTGGCACACCTGAGACCAGGATGAGGAAAAGGTAGGGATATAGCAGGAGTATCGGCAGGGTAAGATATTTACAACAGGAGGGATTAGACAATTGCTATGGCAGCACAGCCTTAGCAGGAGGGAGGATGGCTGTAGAAGAGCACCTGGGAGGAGGTACCTCTCCATGTATTAACTGTCTTGAATTGGAGCCCAAGGTCATGGGTGGCTCACACACACTGAACTGCTACACACATGTCCCCAGGCACACACTACTATTTCTTTGTGCTTTCAGAAATACTGTAATCCTGCCATGCTTCTGCTCTTTGCTTTCTCACAGCTAGGTCACAAGGCCTTATCTTGGCTATGAAGAAAAGTCATTGTATTTTTGGATCAAATCAAGTCTAGCTAAAATAAGGCAAGGTTAACTGAGCTAGAACTGTTGCACACTCGTTACAGTGAGAAGGGACAAGAAAAGGAGTATATAAACTCTGACCCTGACTGCTTTATTTCTTTTTGTATATTGTTCTGTAGAGCTCTTTCATATGAGTGGCTTATCCAGTACTTGAAAATATCACCTCTTACACTTAGCTAGAGAGGAATTTCTTCAGGGTGTTGTGTATACAGGGTTTACTGAGGAGTCTGTTTTCTACAGCTTACAGTAATGTGCAGTGCAAAGTAGGAAAAGAGAAAAAGTTTATGTATTTGAATGGTGACATACAAGAACAGGGAGAAGCTGTCACTTTTGTACTGGCTGGTGTATCTAAAGCTATGAAGCCATGGCTCCTATTAATCCTGTAGTGTTTCTGTTTCTTTTTTTTCCCCCTCTTCTTATTTTTTCTTCATGAGAGTAATTTCTATGAATTGCCAGTCTAATTATTTTATGTTTTACTCCCAGAAAGAACTATACTTTTTCTATCATAAACCAGTTTCCTCTGAAGTGGGCTAGGGAGCATTTGAGATGAGAAATGATTTGGAATTACAAACAATGGCATTCTGTCATGACTACAGGATCAGAAAATATGGAAATGGTGTGTTAATCTGTGCTTTAATCTGCAAAATCAAAAACATCACAACATACCAGATTTGTTTTCATTGTAAAGGAAAAAGGATTACAGTCTAGTGATTCAGTTCTGCCAAAGAAAGCTCCCTTTTAATGGAAACTCTATGTACACTAAACCCTAGGTTTTTGTGACAGTCTCTGTAGGGCATGTACGCCTGGTTTAAAGGCTGACAAACTATTTTTAATTGAGCTTCATAGAAGTCCTCATTTCTGCTAACCAGAGGAATTTACATTAAAGTGTCTCTCACAGACCGTCCAATTGCATGTCTGCTTTGATGATCCCCATGCTGCATCGTGTTTCTTTAAAGAAACAGGAGTGGTAAATGTGTCACTGTGGTGATGTGAGTCCTTACTCTGCTACGAATTACACATCTCATCTGATAGCCACTGTTTTGTCTTGGGAGATAGTAAACCAGAAATATAAACAGAGATTAAAAGGACTAATGCCTTAGTTCCTCCCTGAAATCTGTTTCTCTTTTTGTCTCTGTAGTAAAGATTGTTCAAGACTCAGCTCAGTAGCACACTGGGAAGCTGTGAATTGCTGTATGACATGTAGTAAACTTAATCATCACTCTTGTTTGACTTGAGGTCAGGCTGTTTTAAGGATTAGATTGAAATTTGCTTCTCTCTGGCCTCAGCTGAGCTCACCTCATGTTACAGTTTCAAGGTTTGCTATTGCCAGTTGGATTGCGTTGTTCATTTAATTTTGTGCCAGGATGAATACAACCTATATGCTGATAATGTGTGGGTAAAACAGGGTAGTGTTCACACACACACACACACATGAAAATCTTGGTTGTCAAAAGTCCCTATAAAATACATCTTTTATTCCAATTGCAAGACAGAACTCTCAACCAGAAGCTGTGTTAAAGCACTCAAAGGCATAGAAACAGAAAAATCTCTGTGTTTTTCTTGATGTTCTGCTCCAGTACTTGCAGTTTGTTACTGCTCACTACTCAGTTATAAGACATTAATAAAAGCCGCGCACAAAGGGAACATTACTTGTATGGCTCACAGGGGTTAAGCTTTTTATATGGTTGCAAAGGCCAATCTTTTGAGAAACTTGTATGCTTAGTGTCATACAATTTTTTTTTCTGTGGTACAAGGAAATTTTGTATGTCAGTGGCCTAAATATATGACATTGTATAAGACTTTGGCAAGCTAATTGCTTATTACAGAGGAATTTAAAATTAGTGTGTAATGAATGAACACTGCCTGCTTAAATATCAGCTTATGGCATTGTAAATCAAGGTTACTGCGCTTAGGTCATGCAAGATTAGGAACTGTAAAAGTGACCCTCTATCTCAGTGAAATAATAATTTTAATTTTAAATTGTTTTAATTGAAATGTGGGTTATGGGCTGAAAGAATTAAGGGCCTTCAGGCCTCATAGTCATTGTGCAGGAGAGGGGAATTTATGAGTATATGAGCATATGGATTAAGTCCTGAGCAGCCTGGTGATCCCTGGTGACCCTCCTTTGAGCAGGAGGTTGGGCAAGAGACCTTCTGAGGTCCCTTCTGGACTGAATTATTAAGTCTTTCTGTAATTCTGTAATGTCAAATAAAGTCCAGAAATAATACTCATAAGAAAGCTGGAATCCTTCAGCGATATTCTTTCAACATATGCTTATAATTGATCTGAAAACATAATTTTTATCTGTAACATTTTTTCTCAGTCCTGGAAGTAATCTAATGTATATATTCATACAGATCATATTTATGCCTTCTGAATTGATGACAAAGCATTTAGATATAGGAAAACCTGCAGTCATTCACAAAAAACAAGGAGCATCCCAGGAACCCATTACAGCATTAGGCTTACGGCTAATCCCCAAAATCCATCTTTAAAATTTATATAAAAATCTAATATGTGCAGAAACCTGTATTTTCTGTGAGGTTGCTTTTCCAAATGAGGTTAGTTTATTTTTTCCCATTTTATATTACACTAATCTTAAAAATAAAATGAAGAAAAAAGGAAAAAAAAATAAAATACCAAAAAAAAACCACCAAAAAACCCCCCACCAAAACCAAACACATGTTAGCGAACTTGAAATTGCTTTGCTGTTTCTTGCCAAGGTGTACTTGTTCTGGTGTTGACAAGGGAAAATAAGTAGATTCTATGCTGCTCACATCTAGATTACTATGCACTTTACACAGACCTAAAATTAGTCCTAGAACTGAATAAATATAACAAGTAAATGAAATAATAAATAGGAAATCCTATGCTGCAGTATTTCTTCCAATTCTTAATTGCCACAAATAAACGTATTCAGCTTTTAATTTTTTTCAAGTGCTCAATCAATTTAGACAAATAATATTTAGCTTAAGAACCAGAAACAAAAAGATGGTCACCAGTATATGTGTGTGTGTGTGTGTGTTTTTAGGGGAAAGGGGCTGTCCTGCTCTTCTCCAGATTTTAAAAAAAACAAACAGTTGTGCTTCTCCTTTATACAAATTCCACATTAACAATCTGACATATGGACAAGGTATGTTATTGGTATGATTTATATTCAAAATATAGGTAGAAAAATCTGAGGTAATAGTAATCTAGATAAAAAAAGTGTAGCAGCAGAGAGACTAGTCAGTAACTCCACGCTTATGTCAAGATAATATGGTTTCCATGTGAGGGCCCAGTCCTGCATCCTTAGTGCAGAGAAACCACAGAGTTATAACATCTCCTAATTAGTTATGGTGACCAGAGAAGGAAGAAAAGGATGGTGATTTAAAAGGCAAACTAAACATTTGCGTCACTGTTTTCTTTGTATGATGTAACTTCATAACAATAGCTAGCATGTCAGTTATCATCATATTAGCCATGTTAGTCTTTTTTTTAAAGTTGTTAGTGAAATTAAGTATAGTTTCAAAGCTACCCTTCAAAACTTGTGACTATAGATGTTTTCTGAAATAATCAAATTCAATGTAAAAGGGAAACATCTCCGTAAAAGAAAAAAAGACTATGAATACTTTTTTTTTCTTTTGAATTCTAATTTGAGAGATATTTCAAAGATAGAACTTTTTGGATAGAGATTTAATTTATAGTATTTTAAAGATTTATTTATTTTTTTTAAGGATGACTTATCAACAATAAAGGAAAGATACTTGCTTCCTCTGCTTCCGTATTAAAAAACAAACAAACAAAAAACCAAAAACCCATAAAAAAACAGACCCAACCTTAAAATATCCTCCTTCTACTCAAAAATCAAGTAAAGCAAACAGATCTTGCAGAGCTGACTAACTTCCACCTAGATCTGCATTTCAAAGAAGACTTCATTTGCTATATTATACAAACCAAGTTTTCTTTAGGGAAAGAGGAGTTATGAAATTAATCCAACAGTGGATCTCAATTTCCTTCACTAGTTCTTTTTCGGTTGTAAGTCTGTGTGAAGATACAGGCATTAAAAACTATCTGCAGATTCTTGAACTAAAAGGAAAAGAGATCAAGCACAAAACATAGAAGTATACTAATAAACAATATTCACATTGTCTTTCCCATACCATTTCATCACTCCTTGCACCCTACCTCCCTATCTCAAGGAACCAAAAAAGTATTCATGAAGTATGTTTGAAACTGCACATTGAAACTGCCAGTTACAGGGTAAAGAAGGAAAACAGCAGACAACAAGAGAGAGTAGGATGACATGATTCAAAAAACAACAACAAATAAAAGTGTTCAAATGAGTATGGAAATTAGCAAGAGATAGCAAATGCCAAACACTACATTAAAAAAAATACACAAAAAAACCCCACAAAAAAACCCCAAACAAACCCCTGCATGTTCAATGGTTATTAGCAAATGCGTTTTTCCCCAGTTCTGATTCCAGCTATAACATTTAGGATTTTGGTATCATTACTCCAAACAGTTTTCCTGACCATAAGTTGGGCTATGTTAACTGATAAATTAAGAACAGTTTACTAGACTGTTTATCCTGACTTTATGTTGAAGAAGGTGAAAAGTAGATAGTTAATTGAGCTGAGGGAAAAACCTGTCACAGAGTTAAAAAGTAGCATAGAAGAATGGGCTTCTAGAAAAACATCCAAGAAAATATCTAGAAAAATGCAATCGAGAGAAAATCAGACTTTACAATGAAAAGAAGTAACTGACAGTTAAAACCACCAACCGTATAGCACCACGGCTAGAAAACCATTATGTCTTCTGTAGATGAAGAAAGACCATGGTAAATGAGGGACCTTTTCTGCTTTTCAAGTGAAGATTAGTCAGTGTTCTTGACAACATCTTACTTTCTACCTGCTTTTACTAGACTTTACAGCAAAGGACGATTTCACAGAGCAGTTTGTTATATGTCTTCCAAGAGACAGAGCTCCTGATCCATGTATCTGAACATTCAAAATCTCAAAATTTAGTGTTTTCCTTTATTCTGAGAGAAAGAATCTTTCCATGGTGAAGGAGAATAGAAACTTCTTAAAAAAATTCTGTAGTACTGTACAGGGTAAGAGTATAAAGGATAATGAAAATTAGGTATATTGCCATAAGATGAAGATTAAATAAGCCACCTGCTAATGGCTGATTATAACCACACGGGACCATGCTAAGGTTTACATTATGGCAACATTAACAGCAATGAAAGTCTTCCCTTAGACACGACTTAATTGCTCTCAGCTACATATTTTTTTAGTAATCCCTTTCATTCCATTAATATTAATTTTGGTGCCTTACAGAGGGTAAAAAAGTATTGTCAGCTTTAGGAAGCAATTTTTCATAAAGATTTCACCTTCACCTCGTCTCTAAAGCAGTCCTTTGCCATTCCTTAGTGCATGTTTCTATAAGCTGTAAAGTCTTTGGCATATTTTTCCAACCATCTTTCAAGAGCTTCCTTGAGAATGAAGAAAGGAAATGAAGGTGGAAAAATTATGCAGTCCAGCATAATAAAAGAAGATTGGCACAAAAATCTTATAAAAATAACAATCTAGGCCTATTTAGGGAATGGCAATAAAATATTTTAAAATGACATGACAGTGACCAGCTCTAATGTAAATATAAATAGAATATGGCAAAGTGAGTCAGCAGGTTTTATGTTCAGAACTGCTGACTTGATAAGCCAATTTGAGAACTCTTTCTGTCTCTGAGTTTTCTTCAGATGCAAGGAGCGAGTCACTCGGCCACCTTAGTGCTAGAACAAGCACAGAACACTTATGCACAGCACACCAAAGCTGATTTTTTACCATGTAATTTGGCAATGTTAGATCTCATAAGCTATTTAAAACAAATTATCTTATGTCTGAATATTTCAGATTTTCCATTAGTTGTATACTGAGCTGAAAAATATGTTCTAAATGTGGGAATAAGAACTATTCTTATTGAGAAACTCTTTTTGAATTTGAGATCTGGATCCCATTCCCAGCTTTGATATGTTACAATGTGTATTCTCATCTCTAAAATTTCTGGTGAGGTGCCGGGAAATATTTATCACTGCTGAGAAATCAGAGTGCATGAAAAACAGGTGTTCAGCTATCAGTCTTGCCTAAATATCTTTAAGGAATTTGATGGTCCAATAGTCAATTCTAATCCCATTTCTTGTGTTTCTGTATTCTTTTAAGCAAGTTACTTTTACTTAAGTTTTCAGAAATACTTAGGTGTTAAAGACAGGACTCAACTCCAGATTAACTCTGAAATTTAGCTGCCTTACGTGCAAGTGCTTCTTAACTTGGTGTCTAAGACTTGGTATAGTCACTGGACATCTAGTCAATACAGACAGCAGACTACAGAGGGGTACTCAGGTGAACCAGCCAGGTTTCTTCTGAACTAAAGCATTCCGAGAGAACACTGCCTCAAGCTGGACAACCAGATTCTTTTACAAATAAGTTTCCGAAACTATTTTTACTCCACATTTGCCCATCTAAACTGCAGATAATAACACAGCATTTTTTCAGCAGTTTGAATTCTCAGTTTATATAATAGGACATTTCTCCTATATTTGTTTTTTAGAGTGTGCAAGCAAAGTGTCCATCACTTGAGGTCTCTAATTCCTCATAGGGCCTTGCAAATTTTATAAATTATAAAGAATAACTAGCTGAACTTTACATATTATGTATAAGGAAATTGTTCTGGCAAGAAAAAATTATTGTAGTCTGCAGTAGCTCCCAAGTGTCAGTTAAATACAGTCATGCACAGTGAGTCTCAGACAGTCTTGGATATTCAGAATATTGTAAACTCTAGAACTTTGGCCACTTAGAGATTAGAAAGAGTGATCGTAAAATTATGAGATATTTTTGAGAGATTTTTTAAAGTTTTGCTTTGCCACAGAGATTCCTGTGTCTAAAGGAAGTCTCTAGAAACTGAATAATAAAATTACCCTTTCTGTACTTCTGTTCTTCAGACCCAGGCTCAGCTGCTTCTTAGTCTTAGAGAAACTGAGCCACCCAAAATGCTGAATTTTTCTCAGTGACTTCTGTAGACAAGGGTCAATTTTCAGGATTTGAAGATTCTGGGTGTTCAGACCAAGCAGTAATAAGAATAATAATTAAAATTAGAGAACAGTAATTAATATATTAATTGCAATACACTCATCTAAAGAAAGAAAATATCAATAGAGGCCCAGGGAAAGAAAAAATTTCTGAGAAATTATAGAGAGGTATAATATAAACATGGAAAGGAAAACCTGACACACCACATAAAGAATGAGATAATATTGCTAGAATCACAGAATCATTTAGGTTAGAAAAGACCTCTAAGATCATCTAGTCCAACTTTTAACCTTGTCAATTGGACCATGGAACAAAGTGCCATGTCCAGTCATTTCCTGAACACCTCCAGGAATGGTGACTCCACCACCTCTCTAGGCATTCCCTTTCAATGTTTAAAAACCCTTTCCATAAAGAAATTCCTTCTGATGTTCAACCTGGGCCTCCCCTGGTGTAGCCTGGTGCTATGTCCTCTTGTCTTGTTCCTAGTTCCCTGGGAGAAGAGGCCAACATCCACTAGAAATGGAAGGAAAATCATAGGAAACAATTTTCTATCACAACATGCAAATCTTCTCTGGCAAAATGTAAAGAGGAAGAGATATGCCAATAAAATCGCCTTGGAGATTTATAAAAACCAAATCAGATACAGGAACAATGAAATGTAATGTAGCTTATTTAAATATTCTGTCAACAAACTACCCTTCCCTGTCCACTTTAACTCTTCATATATTTATACATACTGCTTATTATTTTGTCTTCCTCAGAGAGTTCTGATGTGCATTATTGAAAATACAAAGAAAAAATAAGCAGTAAAACTAAATTTTATAGTACCAAAATACCTGACTTGAAATCTAAAAATGTTTACTTAAAGATATTACAATAAAAATGTTACTTTAACAGAGTCCAGAATATGATGCTTGTCTAATTATTCATTGCCATTATGAAACTTCTGTTCATAAAGGAAATGATCCTTTCCATATGAGTTAAATCAGAAGAGAATAATTTCTTTAAACTCTCTGGATGCAGAATCTTAGACAAGAAGATGAATCGTTCATTTTGATTTTCTTTGTGGCTTTGAAAAGAAATGCTAATATTAAATGCTTCTAATTATTTTCATCAAATCTTTTTTACAAAGAAGATAAAAAATTTTTGTTTCATTCACTTTCTGCAAAATTGAAATATGTAAAGCCTAAGAGACTTACTTTTCACAAACACTTTGAAGTCTAGCATTAGATTTGGGAGTCAAGCCAGCTGCATATGCTTGCCAGCTGGCCAACATTGCCTCCCTGACATGTTGAGTACCAAAGATGTGTAATGTTCTTAAACTGAATGACATCAGTAGCATTGAATTGAAGGCAGTGTATTTGGGGGTTAAGTCAGGGGAAGATGCAGATCACAACCTCTGAAGCCTTTCTATGAAGCATTTTATTAATTAAATTATTATTGCAATCAAGCTGTTATTATAAATAAAAGGTAAATATTCACACAGTATAGTCACTCACTCACTCACTCACTCACTCTCACTCACTCTTGCCTCCTTTCGTAGTTACCCAGTTGGAGCTGCAGTTGGAGACCAAGGCCAACTCTTTCCTCAGGAGCAATGTCATTTTTCTTTTAGGCAGGAGTTCAGGCAGTTCTTCAGAGTAATGTTCATTTCATCAGGTGTTTATGTAATGAGGTAGTCTTCCTCTGCACAAAGCAGCTATTGCAATCTTGGATGTGGTCCTAGTTACATGACATTTTCTTTACGCCAAGTGTGTTTTAGTGCCCTTCTACAGAATCAACAAACTCATGATGTCCTAACTTTATTGATTCTTGCATATCCAGCAGGACTTATGGTTGCCTGATCTTGTCCATGTGCTTGTACACTCCCTACTCTACATGTACTTTTCCTCTTTACAGCCATTTGTTTCCTGGTAAATATTTCTCCATTCAAACCTATTGAAACTTATGAAAGCTATTCATACAAACTAACATAAAGGGAGCCTCTCTGACAGTATCAGTCTGATATCTTTCTAGTGGTTTTGCCTGGATTTTGTATAAGCTTCAAAAATAATTGACTTTTAGTAAATTTCATGAAATTGTCCCCCAGTTCAGAGTAGTACTGTCAGAGTACTTCTTGGTACATTCTCTAAGCTCTCTTCCAATTCAGCTGCCCAGATTCCTTTCCCGCTTCTAACTACTGCAAATGACTCTAAATAATTTCTCAAAGATTTAGCTGTAAATATCCTTCAAATATTATTCACTTTTTCCTAGATGTCTATTACCTTTACAGAGGCAATGAATACACACTCCATTCTGTCGCATTTCATAACATTCCCCGCAATATATCCTTTTTCTGTCTTTTCACATAACTTATTTGCCTCCCTCTGCTGCCCTGTAACATTCAAACTTGTAACTTTCTCTGCTGCTTTGATACTATGCTTATTTTTTTCCCCTCAGGTTTACATCATGTGCCTCAACACATACTGTTTCAGTGCTTCATATGTCAGCGTTAAGTACTGTGGAGTGTAGCCAGAAGCAGATCAGCCATTGCATGGGTCTTATTTAGACTGCAACCATCCACTGCAACATGGAGGTCTAGTGTGTTACCAAGCCCACCAGGGAACAGTTAAAAGATCAAGATTCCATTTATTCTAGAAACACATAAAATAAAACTTTTTGTCTCCAGAATGTTCAATAAACAGTTAGGTTGATTTGTATTGTTGCCTTTTGTCTGTAGTGCACAGAGTGTCATTTCAAATGGACAGCTTTATGATAGTTAAAATAGAATCATTGCTGAAGTGAAGTAAGCTGAGTATTTTTTAAGAAATGCAGTAAAGTATTCATTGCTCAAACAATATGTGTTCAGCAAATGTGTAATAATAGTTTAGCGTATTTGCAATATGTCTATCCTCAAGGCTTTAGCAGCCATACGTTGCAAGTATAGGGGAGGCATAAAATGTATTTATTGTTCTTACCCTTCAGATAATTAAAAAATATGGTTCTCAGAGAACAGATCACTGCGAGGACAGTCACTGCAAGCTTTCAGGACATTTATCAAACAATAACATCTCATAATCAAACTCTTCAATAGCTCTTGCTGTTTGGAATCTTTTAAAAATAACTAGATATGCAGTTGTTCCAGGCACTAGAACTTCGAAATCATTATGTGGAGAAGCTTCAGGGTGAGAAAAATAGAGGCATGATAAATATCATGGCTTTGAAGACATAACGGGGTTTTATTTGCCCAGTAACTTTAAAAAAAAACAATGTAAAACTGTCACATTTGAGTTCCATATTGTTGGGAAACTTTAAATTTAGATTTTTTTCTTAAAAAATTGTTACATTAAAAATGAATACTCTTGTAAGTAACAAAACTGTTAACCTCGGAAAGCTGAAGTCTATTCACAGAGAGGAATATATAAGACACTAACATTTGACATGTTAATTGACAAGTAGTAGTGACATTACAGATTCATCTTTAATGTCATTCTCTGATCTTGTAAATTGTCATTGTTCCTTGAAATCAGTGTCAATTGAGTTTCCATATTCCTTCAGTCCTTGACAATTTTCTAAAAGGTGTAAATCTGGTATTTTAACTTGAAAAAAGGCTCTGCACAGGCACGATGCTGAAGTCATAAACATTCTGAAAGTGATGGTAACTGGGGAGATCTAGCTTTTATTAGAAAAGTGAACAATCATAATGACTGTGAGGGTGTTTTCCTGTTTTAAAAGTTGAACCAGAACCATTAAATATTTCTCTGTGGTAATTAAAAATTCAGAAAAGCAAACTTTCCTGCAGAGTTTCTCTATTAGACAACATCTGAAAATGTCTACCCATGTTCTGGTGGAAAAAAAGAAATAATGAATGACTTCTTTGGATTTAAGATTTGCTCTGATTTTATAGTAAAATAAAATATTTGGCTTTTATCCTAAAGTTTAATGGCTAACTCAGAATTCATAATATGTTTGTATCATCTGGGCTTGATTTTATGATGCAGTCAGCAAAAGTAACTTTTAGACTGATGGATGATGTAATCTTCTGCTGTTTTTTTTTTCTCCATACATAAAAAATATGAATTTTTCAATACAATGGGTGGTGTAGAATCCTGTCCCCGGTGAAGTCAATAGTAGTCATTAAAAGTCAGCTTTTTACCTGCTTTGTTCATCTATTCCTAGAAAGAATTTTATGCTGAAATTAAATTAGCTTCCTGCAGTTTGAGCTAATGTCTTTTTGTGCTTCTACACATTCCTCCCATGTTCAACCTTGTTCCAGATAGGATCTTATCATGTGTAAATTCATTTTAGCTGATCCAGATTAGCTCTGACAATTGGCATTCCACATTCAGGCATCTTGTAGACAGAATAAAGGTTTGTGCTCAAGTTGTAGACAATTATCAAAGCAATTTTGCCTTAAAATTTTCCTGTGATATAGTAGACTCAGTATTTGGCTCCAACTATGTTGGAAAACATAGTTCCAAAAAAAATACCACAAAAGGCTCCTGCGTCAAGATAAGGATGGAGAGAAATCACTCACTGATTATTGTCACAGGCAAAACAGACTCAGCTTAGGGAAATTCATTTGATTTGTTACCAATGAAATCAGCATAAGGTAATGATAACTAAAACCAAAATTAAAATCGCCTTCTCCCCACTCCCCCCTTCTTCTTGGACTCAACTTTACTTCTAATTTTTGCTTTCTCCTCCCTTTGAGAAATCAAAACTGCTGGGAGCACAGGAACTGTAGGAAAAGTTAATGAAAAAGTTAGTGATATTATCTGAAGGAGGGATATAGACAACACATAATAATAATTATATAGTAAATGTATATAGTAAAAAAGAATATGGTGACATTGGGGACAAAGTACCAATAAGGCAGGTAAACAGAAGAAACAGAAGATTTAAAATAAATAAAAAAAGGAGAAATGAAGAGAGGAACTCTACAATTGGAAGGGTAGTAGGTAATTCAGCTCTGCCTTTAGGTTGGTGATAACTTTAACTTTGTCACTGATGATATAAATTCACTGATACTTTATAAAAGCAATAAGATAGATGCTAACCAAAAATAACTGCTGAAAGTTAAAGTGGAAATAATAAATCTCTATGATCAGAAGACGATGAAAGATAAATAGAAATAACAATATTTTGTATTCCGCAAATAAGCAGATATTGTGATATTGTAAGTATGGTTCATTTATGTCAACTAGGTGTAGAAAATAATGCTCACATTTACTTGTATGAACAAATAAAAATGAGTGTAATGTACTGAAATCTTTTTAAAAAAACATACTTTAGCACTGTAATACAGGCAGGTTAATCGCTTAGAGCCAGTGTGTAATAAACGCACTCTTTCCATAAGAGCTACAACCAATTTTTCTTCACTCAATGAATAATGAAGAAACAAACAGCAATAGAGGCAACATAAACCCTGTGTCATATGAATAAGGTTGAAAAATATGATTTCAATTTGACTCTGCATAAGTGGCACTAACATCAGATAAATATTTGATAATTGGGTAAAATTTTGTCCTGGAAATACATATTAGTGTAAAAAAATGGAACACAACTTGTCCAAATGAAATTCTTGTGGTGCTGTAGACTTCATGGTAAAAACCAAGAAAGTCTCATGCATCTTGCATGTTTCTGTCTGTGTTTAGATTTGTTAGCCCTCTGGATTGTAAGTGGCCTTTATATCATAATATTTGAATATAGAAGATTACAATAAAGTCATTATTTATAATCCTTTCTTCCTCAAGATACTCTGAAAATACTTTTAACTGGATTCTATGAGAAAAATCTATATCTCTGGAAAAGATAATCAAGACCTTATATTTCATATCAATTATGGGAAAAGATGAATCTTATGTTGTAATTAAAAATAAGGAAGAAAACAAACAAACAAAACCCCAAACCACCCCAAACCAAACAATATTATGGTTTCCATTTCACTCTGGTGAGGAATTTAGCTGGAAAGAGGATACCATCTTCTGGGTTCGGTCATGTGAACTGCATTAGCCACAAGCTGCCAATACACTAAGTGGGGCTAGTAGAAGCACACATATCTGTGCTTATCCTTTTTCTTTGAGGTGTTATGTTATAAGAATAAATGTTATAGTAAGAAGAATTCCTTGCCTTCTGCAAGACAAATATCATGGATTCATCATAAAATTCTATGGCAACTTAAAAATGACATCACAGAGCTATTTATTTGCATGTTTAAACTATTAAATATTTTGTCTTTTGTATTAAAAACATGAATGGAATTGAATAAGACAGCAGCTTCCATTTGAATGGCTCAAGATAAATATCGGAAATTAAGTAAGATTAAAGTGCAAGAATTTACGGATAAACCAAGGAAGACAATGAAGATGGAAATCATACCTCACAAATCCACTTCAGCTGTTTGAAGTAGTCAGTGTGTCCTAGGGCTAGAGTTTCACATTGATTTATTGCATATTTATAGTGTCCTTCACTCAAGGATTATAAAGAAGCTGACTTGTTCACGGGATAAAAAAGGAAATTCCTCTGCGTACTGCAAACTATTTAAAAAGATAGAGAAATTGTTAACATTACACTATCACTCCTCGCAGGGGCGTGTCCCAAAGTTCATTTTTAGTGTAGAGAAAGATTACACTTTTCTTAAAAAAAGTCAGCATTATGTGCAAAGTGCTTTGTTTGTGACATGCAGTGGTCTTGAAGTGCATACAACTATTTATTTTGGACAAAACCATAGTGTAAATGTATTTCTGGAGCATATCTATTATACTTCAGCCACAAGGGCTTTCAAACTAGACTAGAGCTAGTCCCAAACATGAAACCTTTTTAATTGTATAGCACTAGTATCACATCTCCAGCATAAATCATATTTCTACAGATCCACTCTTACTGCTATATGCTAGGACCAGTATTATGCAACATATTCATAAATGATCAGAAAAAAAAAGTTGTGACTACTGAGCCAAGTTTTTCAGCATTCCCAGTGTCGTTAAATACTCCCAATAATCAAAACGTACTCTTTTTGAAGAACCACAGAAAGATCTTCTGTTACTGTGTGCCTGAATAGTAAAATGGCAAAGGAGATTAAATTTTATTGCATGTAAATTAAAACACTTGTGGAAAAACACCAGTTTAAACCACTGCAAATATTGAACGAGGACTAAGCAACAAACATTTTCAAGGTTACTAAGGTAGCCTTATGGAGGTGGCTGTGAACATTACAGATAGTCAGTGAAGAAAACCAAATCAAAACCGAAATGTTGAAAATGACTGATGGTGGAAGAGAATAAAAACCAGAGGATAAATCAAAGCTAAATGAATTTTAAAGTTACACAGACAAGAAAAAAATAGAAGATCCACTGTGTATGTCAGGAATCATAAGAAAGAGTATGAAAAGCAATATGCTCAAAGTTTACAGTTCTCTTCTGATAGATTTTTAAACTGCAAATTGGTGCTACTAAATCCAAACAAGTATCATATGAAGGAAATAACGGACAGCTAGAAAGATGATTTATATAAAGATAATGAATGATTGCATATTATTGACTGTTTAGGAGGACAAAACCAGCAGCATTAAAATTTAAAATTACACTTTTAAGCAAAAGGTTCAGAAACAAACAAATATTCAAAGGATGTTCAGATATTCAGGAAACTGGACCATACCTTAGCATCAAGAAGTGTTGGCACTAGTTCACAACTTACTGAACATTTAATTTGGTGAGTATCATTCAGCTCTCATAAAGCTGAAGTCACTTTAGAATTTTAAGGAAAATATGTCAGGTTACCACATGATGAGATTCCGAAAGGAAAGGGATACAAAATCTTCTATATAAATCTCAGTAATCTAATTGGAGAAGTGTTAGAATTTGGTTGATTTTTTTGATTTCTTTAAAGAATTTTATGCCAATGTTTATAACAAGTTATGCCTGAGTGGTGTTTTGTATAAACTTTCCAGTACATTTGTTTACTGGCTATGCCACAAGCATAATTGCCTGTAAAAACAGAAATAACATAAGAGATATTTTCAGTCAGCAAAGAGGAAGTGTGAATGTATACACTGTTACCTTCTCTCTTCAGTTTCTCTGTTCAAGACGGCAAAAAGTACAAAATGGAAATATTTTAAAGAAAACCATAAAATAAAATTCAGGTTAATCAATAACTGTAGATATTACAGTTACTTTGTATCTCAAGAAACTCTAGTGGCTTTGAGTGATCAGAAAAGGCTATGGAATACTGCTTAATGTTTTAAGGATAAAAATGCTGATCTGTAGAAAAAGAAGACCTTAAGACACTCTGAAAGGCAAAAACTTTGGGTTTTGTAATTTTTGTTTTTATCAATATTATTGCCATTCAGTCAAAAATTAATGTCGTTCATATGAATGGTCTAATTGAAGATGTTATGGCTTATCATGAGAAGACAATAATACAAAAGTTTTAAAACATTGTGACACTAATACTAAACAACTGAAGATTTGCTCAGAGCAAGCCCTTGTAGTGGTTCATTAGCCTACTGCTCTGCCATACACTGTCTGTTAATTAGATATGGATCCACTACACACCACAGAAAATGGCTTGGAGCACTGACATGCAGAACAGATACTCAGACACAGCAGAACAGAACATGAAAAGGTAACAAAAATGTTTCAGAGCAGAATCAGGAGATACTAATGGAGTAGAATTCATCAGACTGAAAAAGTAATAGATGAGGGGCCAATAGAATAAGGCCTACACAGAGATGAATGGTATTAAGATGATAAATAGAGATGATTAATCACAAGAATTCTACTCAGTGAAATTATCAGCCAGTAAGCCTAAAAGAGAAATACCTATTTCTCTGCACAACCTATAATTGTAGGTATAAATTGCTTCAAAATAAATAAGACAAGTTATCAGTCCCTGTTGAATGCAGCATTCTGAATGCGGTATCTAGTTCTGAAATCCTTATGGCTTGTAACAGTGAAAAATATATCAGTGCAAGGAGAATTCTGCATTTGCCATGTTCCTATGTTTTGTCCTTACTGCCTTTCCCTGGATAAAGAAACATGGGATAGATGACCCATTGTCCTGTCACAGTGTCTTGATTTATAAAATTTTCTATATATCTTATATAAATATGTCACTGTGAATATGATGCCCACTAATAGCTGATAAGAACATCAGTGTTCTAAGTTTGCAGCCAGCTATTTTGAAGAGGTTTTTTTAAAAAAAGAAACACATAAAGAGTGAGTTGGTCAATGTATATATACATATATACATTAATCAGAATAGAAGCAGAATCATGTAACTAATTACTTTATCCCTTTGATTTCACTTCTGTAAAAGTCAAATGCATTCTGAAAAAAAAAAAGCTGACAGAATTCACAAGCTATTATTTTAGATATAATCCTCTATAACTACTGCAAATTTTAATCCAGATGACATTTGGATGAATAAAATGAAATCATATTGGATTTAGTGAAGCTATTCTTGTGACAAAGCTTTACTCCTATTAGCAGCTGTGGTGGTTTTCTTTTTAGTCATTATACTGTTCCTCTGAGTGCCTATTTGACTTTCACGCTGTTGATGTAAATGAACCCTTTCATTGATGATGATAATATAGCACAGCAGCAATACGTGTGTATAATTGTCCTCTTTAAAAGTAGCTTTTAAATTTAAATCCAAGCTGCAATTATTTTAGATATGCAAATGATCAAATTGAGGGTAATGCTACAAGAGAAGTTCATAATAGGTTCAAAGCAGAATAGAAATGGCTATCTCTGCCTTAGGCTTACTGAAGATGTCCTGATAGAATCCAAACTCATATTCAGCTCAGTAAAAGAAATAATACCTTGTAAGCTTTATGTTCTCCTGTCAGAGTCCAATACTCTCTGTCCAGGTTCTTCCAGAGAAACATTGCTCTGCATAAAGATGGTTTAACTTTTAATTCCAAATTTACTTATTTTGAGTTAAGACAGGCGTACCAACGGTGTACTGAAATCACATTACAGGCACAACATAGCAGTGGCAACATGCAGTTGCAACATACTTTTGAATCACAGTACAAATATCATTCCCATTACTGGTCTTTACATACTCACCATCATGACACTGGGCATTCCCCATCACTAGGAAGGAGCAATAGGTTAAAGCCTGCCTTAGTCCATTAATCTCTTCTAAGTTTGTGCTAGTTGTTCTTCAATTTTTATATCCTATATTGGTCTAAGCCACATTTACACTTTCACCATGTTGGTCTTGCCAACTCAGGAAGACAGTACTCTCTATTAATTAGCTCTGGGAAGGCCATTTACACTGCCAGTTGGCACAGTCAGCTGATACAAACAATTAATCCTCTGATATTGACATTTATCTAAAAAGCCACCCACTGCTCCCCTTTGTATTGAGGTAAGTTCAGCTTTCTTTGCAACAATCTAACAAACATTCCCTACGTTCTTCCCTGATCTTCCCTGGTCTTCCAAGCACATTTATCTAACCCATATCTTCTGAGCTGTCTTCCACTGCAGGGGTTTGTTGGTCAATCACACCTTCTTATGCTTTTTGTAAAAGTGACGATTCCTCTATATGAATTCTCTAATTTGTCTTACTGCATCTCCTTATTTTTACCTTTGGAAGTTAGTTTTTTCTAGTAAACAGAAAATTCAGAGAAATTCTTGGATGTCTTTAGTTCACATAAGAATGGATTTTCTGAAACAAATTTCCCACTCACTCCCACATGCAGTGTTTCAGCTGGTTTCACCAAAAAAACCTTTGAGCTTGTGATTTTGTTTGCTTCAAGGTTAAAGTAAAACTAGAAGACACGAGGTGCATTTAATGCTTAACACTTGCTCATTGGCTTCAATTCGTAAGAGTATCTTTACTACTGGACAAAAATCTGGAAAAAAAAATGTAAATGTCAGGTCCTCATCATCAGGTGTTTCACATTGCAAATTTGCTCTTATTCCACTCAAAAGAGGCTTCCAGTGTCTTACTTGGAGTACAGAAATTCTTTTCTGCATCAGAGGGATCCTGAAGCATTGTATTGTGGCAAGTCTAGCTCACAATAAGTGTTCTATAAGAGTAGCTGTTTCATTGATCTTTGTTTAAACATTTATATGCAATAACGGCTGCACGAGATGATAATTTCCTAACTATATGCACTGAAGACATATCTATTATCATATGTCTGCTTTGATGACACCATACAGAAACATGCCCAAACTAGTTCGCTCAAAAACTGGAAAAATTCCATCTGGGAATCGTTAGCTTCCTTCTAAAAGTCCACTTCGAATTCTGTCTTGTTTTGACTTTCTTGTCTCATTACCACGATAAACATAATGATAATTTACATAGCCTGCAGTATTTCTTTCCTGTTGCAGTGTCACTTTCCAGTTGCAATATCCTTTGCAGACAATGTAGTTTTCTGGACACTAATAAAGTGGTAGAGTTTATAAGACAATTGTATGTGAGTAACATATTGAGATGTTGTAACAAAGAATAATCAAGGCTCAGTAAGACATCTGATAAAAATAAGACCTTGTCACCAATATGTTTCTGGTAAAGAACACTGAGTATTGTGTATTTTCATTGAGAAAGAACAGAAACAATCTTTCAGAAATACCAAATGTTGAGGAGGGTGTTGTTGTTGGTTTAATATTCATTAAAACTATATCAGTCTTGGTTTTTTTTAAATTCAGAAATTTAAAGCAGCCTAAAATATTTTTGCATTATGAAATTATGATATTCAGAGACTGATTGTCTTTATATAATTATCACAGTAAAGTTGCTTGAAAAGGCAGCATTCTCATTCTATTTTACAGTCATTTTCCCCCTCATTTCTTCTATTGGCTCTTTTTCTATGTTAGGAGATCAGTATTAAACCAAGGGGGACTGCTGAGGATGATGGAAACCTTTGCATATCAAATGAAATTAGAAAATCGGTTTAATTGGGAAGAGAAAAATTACAATCTACTGTAACTCATGTACAATCAGGCAAGGTCTTAATTTGGATTTAAAGGTGAGAGTTCTAATAAGGAGCTCCCTCTATAATGATCTTGTTCATTCAGTATTGGCATAAAATATGTTAATAGTTTGTGCAAATTGATATAGGTATAGAAGAGTATTTTATATCCTGACTTTTAACTTGCAGTATTTATTTTCAGGTAACTTTTGATGAAAAAAATATTATATTTTCTGAATATTTGTTGTGAATTTTGTGCTGGGGAAAGTAATGTGTCCCACAGAAAACAGGATTTTGAGTTAGTGATCTAGATATGGAGGGCAACTGTTTTAAAAAATATCCCACTTAGACTCTCATTTCACATTGTGTCCTGGGAGCTCTGCTGATATATCTCTTTATCTTTTTGTGAAAACAATGTATTTGTCCCTGTTGGACCAAACTTAGGTCTTGCAACCCTTGCCCTTTGGAATTATTTAACTTTTCTTTATTATGGTTGAGAAGACATGAGGAATGTGACCTAGCTACTGTAACAGCAAGAGGGAAGTTGTATTGCAGAATTTGCGAGAATGATCAAGACAGAACTCACTTCTAGGTAGATTTTTCTAATTTCTGCCCAATGATAGAAAGGTTTAAATGAAACCACTTTGAAATAGCATGATATTGATACCTTAATTTAAAAGTAAAATTGTCAATAAACAGGGATGTATGGGAGGTGCCAAAACAAATGTCTGTGAGGTTCTTAACTGATTTTCCATCATCAGACTTACCAGTGGATGGGAATGTTGATGTCTTCTGTAGCTATGCTTTTACAGGAGTGTTATGCAATGCCACAAGGGCTATTTTTAAGAAAAATATTTATTCTGTTGCCTTCATTTTTTATATATTTCTCAATACGCATCATTCTCTTCTCTAAGCATCTTATTCTTTGGGAATGTAATTTCTAAGATTAGGAGGTGCTTTTCCATGCATTTCTGAATCATATAGTAACAGCTGCACAGTTTTATTGTGGATGGATATGACTGATACAATTAAAATGATTACCTGTGTTACAACCATTTCATTAAAATATCTTGAATGTGTGTAGCCAACTTTTAAAAACCCTTTTCAAAACAAGTGATCTTATTAGCAGTATCAGTATTTTTTACCCTTGAAAAGTGTTAAGGAAAGTTGAATTAGAATATTAGTTCAGATTATTATAGTAATTATAAGAATTATCAAGCATTGTGTGTTCTAAAGTGCTGTACAGGCATATTATGAAGTTTAAAAAACTCTTCCTCTTAGAATTATGGAAGATAATTCAGCTCCTTTTATCCTCATTTCAGTTTTCATCTTTTTTTTTTTTTCTTTTCATAACTGAGAGGATTTAAGTTACTAGTAATATTAATAAATCATTTTTAATAGGCAAACTGAATATTGTTTCTTCCTATAAAGCTGTGTGTTGTCATGGGCATCATGCAATTGCATGAAACAAAGAGTAAGTAAATAATACGAAGGTTAAGGCTCCTGCTGATAGTAATATACAGTTAATTTTTAGCACAGTTTGATCACTTCAAGGGAAAAAATAAGCCCTGCAATGAAAGGGTCTATAAGATTTAAGAATTTCTGTAGTACTTTAACTAGAGTAAATTGTACATGCCATGAAAATAGTCCAAAAATGTTCCCTTTAAATTGAATCTGGAAGTTCCTTTCACTAATCAAACCCATTTTATGAACAAATGCTATTGTATGTATATTGAGAAGGAACGGGAAAAAACCCCAACAAACCAAACAAAAAAAAAACCCAGAGTTTCCAGTCAAATTTTCATTATAGCCTGGTTCAGAGTTTCAGAAGTTCCTTATGGCACTGTCACTTTGACATGGAAAGAAAACCTAGGTAATCTATTGTGAGAAACAGAAGTCTCTCACAATAGATTAAGGTGCATATTTACATGACATGCACCGTCTACCTAAGTAAAGTCAATGTAAATAAGAAATAACAAGATTTACTTTGCTGCGTCTAATAAAAAAATTTTAGTGTCTTCATATCTAATATTTGTGTTTGTGAGCTTAAAAAAAAAAAAAGAAAAAAAAGAAAAGAAAAAGAAAATAGACTTTTTTTCCTGTAGTCTCAATTTGAAATTCAGCAATTTTTTTTTTTTTTGCCAGCACCACAGATTTATTAACTGCATAGAATTTCAGCTTTGGGTTCTCATTCAGAGTTGTTTTACAAGGAGTTTAATTTTACGTAGTCCTGAACACTTGGTAAAAATCAGACATTTTTTCAGTGTTCTCAAATTGGTATTCCAAACACCAGTTAAGGTCTGTAAAATATTTTAACCAAGATTGTGATATGTTTTCTTTGTTCAATGGAATGTTTATCAATAACTTCTAGTAACATATTTCTTGTATAAGTACTTCTGATCAAAGAGCTCTCTCTAGGGATTTAATATTAGTTTAAAATATACTGAATCTATCCATTTCTATAATTGAGTAATTATATTAAAGATAATTGTTTGCAAATGACAGAGTGGTTGTTGATCTTGCTACTTCTCATTTGTTCATATTTATTTAATTTTGGACAAATAGTTTTGTTCAGTTAGTTTGAAACACTTAAGTCTAAAATCTAGTTGTAGGCAAAAGTTGTGAATCAAATGTGATTAAATTAGGACTTAAATATTTATAGAAGAATAAGGTATATGACTGTCCATTAAAGACAGTTAGACCCTAGGTGGGATATACTATCCAGAAACAACCAGTGTGAATGTTTCTGTACTAAAATGTATTTACTGACAGAACAGATGACCAGGAGCTTGCAGTTGATTAAGTTTATCTGCATACAAATTATGGCCCTATCATCCCTAATTTGGATTGCAGACAGAGGCACTACCACACCAAAAGATATAGAGTGACAATATCCTGTTGTCTAGCCAAAGATTGACAGAACACAAGGATGGAGCAATTCTGCCAAGCCTTGTTAGGCTCTCAGGATCCAGTTGCATTAGTGCCTCAGATGGGTGTGAGAGAGCTCTAGTGAAATGAATATCCCATTTTTTTTCCATTTGCTCTACCGTGGTTCACATTCTGGCATAGTCTTATGTTATATGAACATAATACCTTCAGAGTGAAACTGGGTTGGAAAATTAACTCCAGGACTCTGCCAAATGGAATCTCATCTGAAATAGCCAATTAGTTCATGGAACCAGACTAGGAGTAGTCCAAAGCATTAAAAAAAAAAAAAAAAAAAAAGAAAAAGTTCAACAAACCTTGAAATAGCACAGCACATGAATCAGGTGTTATTCATCAGATGTTTCTGTCTACAGATTTATTGATCCATGGTATTTGCTAATGCAGCAATAGTTTAAGATTGCTAACAGATAAGTCTGATTCTCCTCTTAGCATTTGACTAACTACAATTTACCAGTCTTTGGCATAGATGTGGTTGAAAACTCAGCTTTTTTTGGTATCTGTGTATGTTCCACCATATGTCAGTTCATCAGCATACTATTTTGTTGAGATTAAGTCTAAACTACCTTAATTCAATACAGATTACTTTCTTTGTCACATATCAGGTAGAGGAAAAAACAATTTGGTCAAGGACAGTTGAAAGTTAATGCAAATGAAATGTCATTTTTATGAGTATAAATTTCTAGGACTACAGCAAAAAATCCCTACTCTACTGCTACAAAATGTCTTCAATACAAGCTGGTGTTTTTTTTTTTGGATAAATAATTCAAGTGGGGTTTGTGGGGTTTTTTTTGTGTTTGTTTTGTTGTTGTTGTTCATTTGGGGGGAGGGGGTTTGATTGTACTGTCTATAGAGAGAAAATCATCCAAAGGTAGCTACAATTTATTCAGGTATCAATCCTTCTGGATGTTAGTATCTCATTGAGATCAGTGGGATAATTCATACTTGTAACTGATGTTTCAGGCTGCCTGTAAACTAAGACTCAATTTGCTGTAACTGTGGTGCTCAGTTCACATTCTGTGATTTAATCCTGAGATGCAGGAAAATCACAAACATGGAATCACACACAGAATATTCCGAGCTAGGAGGCACCCACAAGGATCAGGTCCAATTCTTAAGTGAATGGCTCAGACAGGGGATCGCACCCGACGTTGGCGTTATTAGCTCCATGACCTAACCAGCTGAGCAATGCATGTGTGTGCACACTTGCACATTTGTGTGTGTATGTATGCATTTTTATGTGCACATTCTTGTGTATGAGGTTGTCTACTCAGAGATACTTACACAATCACAATCTTTTCACCCAGACGTGAAGGGTAGGAAGGAGGAGAGAGTGGGAAGGAGTTTGTAGTGAATGTGCCTTAATGCAGCTGTTTCACTTTGATCCCTTTGATCCTTTTGGCTGTTAACTTTGTATACGGTAGACATCACAATTACTAGTGTCTAATCTTAAAACTTTTTTGTCATAAAATTACTTCACATCTATCTTAGCTTTCTTGAGCCTAGAACTATGAAACTAGTAAATAAACAAATAAAATAAAAAAAAAACAGAAAAGGAATAATAAAATCAAAGTATTTATTACTTCCTTACTTCAGTTTTTAAAATTTAAAGTTTCAGGATTTTTTTCCAAAAAATGGAGATTTAAGTAGTTTTAGTTTCAAGAATTGATTGCAAAACATAAATCAAAAACTGGTCCAGTTCTTCTGTCATAATTGTATAAATAAAAAAAAAAGATCATGTTCCCCTAGTATATCAAAGCATGTGCTCATTCTATGTTGCTGAATAAAAATATTAAATATACTGTTAGCATATTTTGGAAAACAAACTTTGGAAACAAACCCCTATATACAAGTGTCATGAGATTTTATGACACATTATCTGTTGCTGAGACTTGCAGACTTTAAAGCAGTCAAAGGAGCACACATTTTTCGTTTATGTACTATCCTTTTTCATCTATAAGATATGAATCTTATAGATTCATGCTTGATTTGTTAGTGTTTGGGGTTCTTTGTTTATGTATTAGACTGTTTCATATATTGTATCCTTATGCAGTAATAGTAGCATAATGTGCTTTTGTTCCATGTAATCAGTATGCAGCTGGGTCTGCAACTGAGGCTCCCATCAGGTGAAGCTGCCAGGAAATCTTTGATAAAAGAATGGAATTTCCTGAAAGAATTTTAGATACATAAGTGTCTGAAGGACCCTCGGATGCTTCTCACTAGCCAAAGCATTGCAATAGTTGTACTCTTTGTTCCTTCTCTTTGTTGCATCTGTCCAAAGAATTAGTTACTTTTTGGCTTACCTAAGTCATCATCATCTGCAAAATTCTGTCCATGCACCAAGGAACCTTTATTCCTTTTAGCTGTCCTACCTTCAATCATAGCTTCAAACATTAGGAGAATTCTGGTCTTAATTGCAGTTTCAGAAAAATATATTCACAAAAGCAATTTAATGGTTTCTGGTGATTGTGTTGAGCCAGTAATTCATATGGTACAACGGTGCTACAAACCTCCCACTAATAATTTATGAACCAATGCCATTATGGCCCTTGTGCCATAAATTCAGCTATGTGTACCGTGGGTAGAATATTGCTGTTACAGAGAATAAAATTACCATTTCATCATCTTTTTCATCATCTTTGGCTACTCAGATTTCACTTGTCTTTAAAAACAAGCTCCAACCTGAGATATAAAACTATTACCTGTTATAAAATATTGCTAATGCTGAGGAGCATCCTCAAGCATTTCACTGAACTTTATACTGAGGTGAATGAAAGGAACTGTTCAGGAGTTATGTACTTGCTTTAAAAAGGTTCTTCAAGATACATAAAAATTACACCTGAACTGAAACCAATTATTAAAGGAAATAAGTAAAACCCCTGGTGGGGGCGGGGGTGGGGGGGGCGTGTGCTGTTTTTCTCCTGGATATCACTACAGGCCTTCTTAAAATATTGCACAAGTACTAGTTTCTTTTCCTTTCAGGTCTGGGGCAATTTGTCATTGAAGTTAATTTCCAGAGAAAATAGAGAATAGGAATAAATAAAAAGAGAAGAGTAATGAGATTTGCCTAAAAACCAAAAAAAAAGCTAAAAAGATAAAAAAAAAGAAAAGAAAAAGAAAGAATTTGAAGGACAGTCTCAGAACACATGGTTTGGAGACAAAGCCAGAGTTACAATGAAGAGGGAAGGGAAGTGCAAGACACTCTGGAAAGGACAGGTATTTATGAACAAATAACACAAGTCTTTCAAACCAATAACCTGAAAGCCACTCCAATAAAATGTGGTACGTATATAAGCCATGAGGCACTCAGGAAAAAAATAATAATTGAACAGAAACGTAACCTGCAGTAAAAATCAAGATAAGCAAATGGTGCAGGTAAAACAAAGAAACTTGCCTATACTAAATTCTAATATCTAAATAATGAAATGTTTGCATTTCAGACTACTGTTAAAAAGCATATAAAACAAGGTATATATGAAAGTTTACAAACTCTGTTGTTGGAAAAGTCTCAATGGTAAAAATGTTTCCTTATGAAACTTCCTGGAAGTAACATGCAAAAATATTACATGAATGAGTTAAGTAACTGAATTTACTTCAGAAAAGCCTTAATATCAGTCATATTGTATGTAGGTAGAATGTTAGAGTATGAGAAATACATGTGAAAATATGCTAAATATGAAAACAAAAATGTATATAAATAGGTAGAAAGGCAAAAATTGGCATACATTTCACACAGAAATGTTCAGTAGACTAGACAAAATAAGTATATATTGCAAAATATACATTTGGTATGAAAATGGTAGTCAATTGTTTTTTCTATTGATGGCAGGACATAGACTAATATAGTATAATATGATATATGTTTATTTTTGCAATTTTGCATCATTTTTCAAATGAAAGGATTTACTTTTTGGGGTATTAAAATAGAACAACGTACAGCTAACATTTTTAAGTAATTTTTTTTATTAAAAGTGTGATTTGACAAAAATGAAATAAAGCCAGCAATTAAATTATTCAGGATCGCTGGAAGAAAAATAATAACATGAGTTGGGTTTGGTGAAATTTTTCTTTTGAAAAACTACAGAAATATATTTAAATGTTTGAAAGTTCTCACTTAAATTTTTTCAGGTCATTGACGGACTTTTCATTTTTAGATGTAGATAATAGCAAAAAAGTAAACACAAAAATAAACCATTTTGGAACAGCCTTTAAAACTGACACAGAAAATATTTTCAGTTTTTGAATCTATAGAAACTACCAAATTACGCCTTACTCTATTTAAGTTTACTTTTATTTTTTTTCCATCTTTCATATTTTATTTTATATCACGTTTTCAGGTGGCAATTGTAGGTAACAAACAGAATACCTCATAATATCAGTAATTTTTGTTGCTTCTGTGAAAGTGAACTCACTAGCCCAATGATTCTTCTTTTAACTGTAATTTCACTGACAAGCATCACAAGCAAATTAATAGTTAAGAATTTCAAATAGCACTGTATGATTTTGAACCTATATGCATATGGGAACTGAAAGATTACACATGTTGAATCTGATGAAATACCAGAAAATTACTATTGCTATAAAATGGTGTGTCTTATATTGCTCAGAGAAACTATATAGCAAAATATGTTCTCCTTATGTCACGAAGAAAATGTATCTTGTATAAATCAGAAGAGGCCATCTCAGGACCTACTCTGCCTTTAAATGGAACTTTAAATTGGAAGAAAGCACAAATTAAATAAATGAGCAGTGAAACTTCAATGAGCAGCAACACTTCAATGAACAGTGACATATCTCACTGTCTCCATACCAAAATACACAAAGGACCATTCAAAACTCTCTTCCTGTGATAGTTCCTTTCCTCCTTCCATCCGTGTCTAAGAGAAATAGATATCTACCATAGGTGCTGCCTACAGCCACAGCCCAGGACAGAAGCTGTGAACTGGTATGAGCTTTGCCATAGGTGCTACACTAATTGAGTCAATGATCTGATTGAGAACAGTGCCCTTGCTGTGTTTCATTAGCCAGTATGAAATTTCACTAGACAGTATGAAGTTAATTCATTGCTACCTTTGATAAATGAAGAAGAAGCTAAATAAGGAACTATCCAAAAGCATAAACATAATCAAGACAGAGACAATGTCTTGGTTTATAAATAATTGTGGTTTCTCAAGCAAAAGGATGACTTCTTGATATATCAGACACTCCAAATGGATAAATTTCTTCCAGACACTACTGCGTGAACTGAAACTGAAAAGATGATGTGCCCTTCTTGAACTGAAGTGCCAGTGGTAAGGAAGGCGTAAGGAAGAGAGAGCACTTTGCAAATGCTAGTGTTTCTTAATGGTTATTTTAAAGGCTTTTAATGGACAGAAGTTCAAAACATAATAATGATATTGAAATACTTCTGTAAACAATCACCAGCCTCCCAGTTGGTTTAGTGAACAGAGGCTATATTCTTACGTTTCTTAACAACACTGCGAGAACTGAGGACAAAAATATTTTCACACTCTAACAGCCATAAGCTCATTGAAATTTGCAGTGAGTAAAGCATGACTGATCAAAATGCAACATTTGCTTCAGGTAACAAGATACTCTGCAGAAAAGTGTGACATTTACAAAAGCAATTAAGGGAGGTTTGCAAAGTGCTTTTGTACAGCACAACTGATGGGTTTACTGTGGGAATAGCTAGGACAAGAGACAGGACAAGAGACCTAGAGCCACCATAGAATGAAGATGGAAAATATTCCAATGATGACTATTTCTTTTTAAAATTATTTTTAACAAGTAATATTTCTTGCAAAAAAATCCATACATTCACAAAAGAGAGCCTTGGAACTGATCATAGAGCACATGTTCTCCTTATGTCTCATTCAGCATTGGAAATAAACAGAAAAATGCAGATTTCTATATGGTTTCTCCTTTCAAGGTAAGTTTTAGATAATATCTTATTGAATTGTGAACAATTTAGAATATTTTTTTGGGCAAAGATTATCTAAGCAGAATAAATTTAGGACTTTTATTCCATTGCTAAAATCCCAGTAACATTTCTCCATCAATTTGCTGTGATTTTTGGACACCTGCACTACCCTAGCCTAATTCAAGTTACATCTATCCACAGCCATGGTGTACGTCACAGAGACAAGATACATCTCTAATGGCCTGGTCCTTAAAAAATTAAGAAAAAGAAACCCAAATTAGTCACAAGAAAAGAAAGTAAAAGAGCTGGTTGCAAGACCATAAAACTACACAAACTTGGAAGTTGCGTTGAATTTAAAGAATCTCATGCTTTCAGCCTTATAAGCCTAATTGAATATGTTTTCATTAAATGTTCCTAAGAAATGAAGAATCTGAGTTGTATTATTGATATCAAATACCATACGTTTTAAACTCTTTTCCTTTATTCTTAAAATTATTCTGTTAAAGACTTGAGATATTAGCAGCTTTTTGCCTTTTGGGTTTTCTTCTTACCCTTCCCTAAATATTTTGGAATTTTCTACTTTATGCTGGGTAGAGCAACATCAAACTACTTTAGCAACTGCTGTGTGCCTTCCCTAGTCTGTGGTTGGTGTCCTTGGCTCCATGAGCCCTCATGTAGATGCCAGCCAGTGGTCTAAATCTGGAGTCTCTACAAGGGATCTTCGGTAGGCTCAGTTTATGAGTCTTCCACAATCACTGGAGAAAGTGCATAATACTTCATTTTCCTTTCAACTCAGTATACTTGCCCACGATGGCTTAAGAACAGGAGATGGATGGATGTGGCGAAATAAGAGCCATATCCATGCCGCAATATCCATGCTGCCAGTATGGAACTCTGGACAAGTTTCACACAGAAGTCTAGAGCTCCTTAGATTTTAAGTACCCACAGTAAAGTCTCAAGGTCAAAGAGAAATTAAACAGAGACAGCAGTTAACTTTGATAACTAACTGTTCCATCTATCTGTCTAAGTGGAAATTATCCCTATATTAGAGATTATGCCTTTTTATGCCTGTGTATTGCCAGATCAGCCTGAAACATAAATCTATAAAAACCAGATTTGATATTGGAGAAAGAAAAAATAATGAAGGAGGGAATCTTTGCATGTTCTAGATTGGCCCTTTCCTTGCAAGTTCAAATAAACAATTTATTTTGTCTAATATATTTTAAAATCTAATCATGTTAAGTCTTAAGTTAGACTGTTCCCTTTTATTTTGTTGGGACTAGCTTTAAAATCTCTGCTGTAGAGAATCACATGGAATAGATCATGTGATTTCCTTACCATTTAATCCTGTATTTTAAATAAATGATGTACCACAAGCACCAAACTACATATTATACATATTATAACTGTGGGTTTGACTTCGATGGGGATTCCTATGAAAGAAGAAATATAAACTATTTTCTTTTACACCTTTGGTTCCATATTCTTTCTATCTTTATTCTAGTTAACTATAAACTCATTTGTAACAGTCTGTTCACCTGCATCTGGATCTGTCCCAGGATTCCTTTTCCTAGACTTTCAATTACTGATTTCTCATTTCTATAAATTACCTCTAAAAAGCACCCTAATTTTGTCTTCTAGTGACTGGTTATTAAAATAAAGTTACTGCATGTCTCTTCACCACTCAGTGACGTTCCTCTTGACAAGGGTAGTCAAGTGCAATACTGACGTTTACTAGTGGCAGTCCAGGTTTACTTCATAGTAGGAAGAATTATTCTAAATTACTTTAATAGACTATGCAGGGTGTTTTGCACACTGGGGAATAAGCTTTAATTTAAAGAACAAACTCCGCTCTTCCTTGTCTTGTCAATTCTAGTATATCTGTAAGAAGAGATAAATTTCATCACAACAAAAGTTTTTTGGTTGTTGAGGGAGGGGAGGTTCCTGTCCCCAAAGACTACTTGAAATATTCTCTGTTTATTTTTTTATCTCTTACTTTTTTGACTGTGGAAGGATTTTCCCTGATTAGTTGTTATAAAAAAAAGGTGTTGTCATTTCTTTTATCTGGTTTGTTTCCATGCATAATCAGAGCCTTATCTGTTTACATTTTACTTTACATTTTTTTCTCGTTAGCACAAAAGAGACAATAAAGTGAGAATGCTGGAACAATAAAATGGAAGACAGTTACCTTCAGGAGTATTGATATCAACATTTCAATGGCAGGTGCAAATTCTGCTCTCCTTTACCACTGATGGAATCTCACAAACCCTGCACAGCAGTACATAGCAGTACATAGCACAGTTTCTTTTTTTCTTTGTTTCCCGAGCCCCCCCTTCCCTTGTCTAATGTTTCCTTAGGGTTGTTTTGATTTTTTTATGTTGTTTCTGTTTAGTAGTGAATATACTAAGACAAGAATCAAAGCTATTTGTTTACAGTTTAAGCTCTTGTCAGAAAACCTCTGTACTTCCTGTGTAAAATTCTAAAGTGGGTAGGTTTTTCCTGTCTGAATTTAAAATTTAAATTAAATTCAACTGAAATGGATATATATGAGGAGTATAAAAATCAAATCTGATAATATTAGGGGCAATAATGTTAAAAAAATTGCCTTGTTAAGTTTTTGAGGTCAAATAATTTGCGTTTTGAACTGATATTGGGTATTTGGAACTTTTTCCATGGAAACACAGTAGTGAGAAATTAAAATTCTTATTAACACATTCCTCAACTTTCCTATGCCATTTTGATCTAGGATTTTCAAAAGCAGTCATTTTCAGATTCCTTCTTGATCTTGCTGAGTTAGGCAAATGTGATACACCCTTGTCATTCCAGAGCTGCTTCTTCATACCAATTTTATAATATTTTTTAAACCATAGGTGGAAAGAATAAGATTGTTCTCATTGAACTCCTTAGGGCCAAAATGTAATCAGTAGACATCTGGATGTTACATGATAATATTATTTTTATTGGACTTTTCAAGGAAAATTCCAGTAAGTAATGACCTGAACTGTGGTCAGAGTGGATATTTACTGTTGACTAAAGTCAAACATCTTGCAACACTATGAGCAGCAGTTCTAAGTGAGGCCCTTTGAACTGTACTGGGCCACAGAAGAGTGTTTTGAGGAGAAAACCTTTCAGAGTTCATGAATTTTGTGATAGTCGGACGACCATCACTGAAGGCTGATGAAAGAGCCTGGGCCGATGCTCTGACTTCTCAGGTCTCAATCCTTGCCTGCTGAGAAGATGCAAAGCCATTGTGATTTAAGTATTTTGCTGAACTCAGGGAGAGTTTTTCACAGGAATATACCTCTATGTGTACTTCATTGTGTCTGTATGTGAGCATGCAAAGCACGAATATTACCATATCGGATTTACAATGAAGTTAGATTTGTAATTAGATTTATAGTTAACTTGTGCTTATAGAAAATCCTATTGATTTTTCTTTTTGTTAGATTATTCAATTAGGTATTGCTATTGTTGTGTTGATTAGACATTCTTATGATTAAGTGCTACTAAATCCTTTAGACCTAAACCGTTTGTTATATTTGAGGCTGAGTTTGGCAAGGTGGTCTACTCTGAACCTTGTGGCTCCAAAGGAGATAGGTTCATCCCTATCCCTTTTGCACCCTTATCCTTTTGCATCCCATCTCCGTGTGAATCTTTTTAGATTAATTGTTAGCCAGTATTCATTTGTGTGTTTTATCTGCATAGTAAGAAACAGAGTGAACCTTGATGTCAAACTTTGTCTCACTTTTTCAAATTTGTATTAAACCTTCTTTTGCTGTAACCTTTGCTGGTGATTCTTTCAGTAGTCTAAACCACTCACTTGCTACAAACCTCCAGAAAGACTTGGTTTCTGTTGGTACAGCTTGGAAAATTATGATGAGCATTTTTTTGCGCTTTTTTATCTTTTACCCTGGTTGGGGATATCTTTTCTAGACTACTTTCTGCAGTTGAGATATAGGCCCAAGAAACACTTCCGTTTGCATTTTTCATGTATTTGTTATTAGGACTGTGTGATTAAATAGAGTTGTGTAATACTTTTTTTCAAGCACTAGGTTCATCTAATCAGTTTATTTAAAAGTCACAAAAGCAAATAGAATGAAACTGATGTTCAAAACAGGTAAGAAAATTCAGAGCAGAAAGACACCACAGGAAAGCAGTGGGAGAAATGGATTTTCTTTAAAAATTTTCAATACACTGTCTACAAACTAAGATTCAAATGGGTAGACTGCACTGAAATGGATCTATGCATGTTGCTGTTATTTAGGGACTGTTTCTACCAATACAACTGAAAACATTTATTAGCAATGACATTCGAGGAGACTGCAGGTCAAGCCATGGCCATTCAAATTCAGCAGCATAATGGTCTCAGAAGATGAAAGATAGAGAATAGAGGCAAAAGCAAAATCCATGTGATACCAGCATATTCAATATACATACTCCATTAGTGACCACTAAATGTAATTCCAAGTGTAACTTCTAATTGAAGGTCCCAAAACCAATGCCATATTGTTTTTATGTTTGTAAATAGACACAAATCAACTATGTTTAGTGCTTCTTCTGTGGATTTATTATCAGCAAACTGGGTATTTGCAGTTGTCAAGATACAATTAAGTCTTCAGAATGAAATTAAGGAGAAATAACAAATAACTGCTGTTTTGCTTATTCAAGGATTGCATTCCACAGGAAATAAAAGTATATAGCAAGGTTGTTGTCCCTTTTTTTAGCTGCTGTGATTTGGTACCACATAAGTATGAATATTGGGTTGACTAGATGTAAAAAAAATGCCTATTTTATATGTTGCTTTTACTTAATTGACTTTTAATATCTGAAATGTAATGGCTGATAGTCACTTATGAAGGCAGAGTTAGGTTCCTTCTTCAGCTAGGGTGTGTTCTTTCTTGTACAGTTCACTGGAAATATTATCAAATACTTAGATGCAGACTTTCTTGTCAAGGCATAACTCTTGCCTAAAAGAGAAACAATAGCACTTTAGTTTTAATTTTTTGAATAAATTTTGATAAAAATCTGTCATTCATTGATGAAAACAGGTTTCTAGTTTTTATTTAATTGACAACACATTGCTCATACAAATATCATTGTATATACTACTATGGATTTACTACTGACTTATCTAAATGTGTGTAAGAAATCAGAACAAGAATCAGTTTTGACAATTCTAGTATACTGCTATTATTTTTCATTTGATTTTTCTTTCCAAATAAAGGGCAAATGAGATTTAATTTCACATGTGAGAACATTTGAAATACCCAAACAGCAATGAATAGGCAAGAGTGAAGGAATTATCTTTTAAATTATAGTAACAGGCTGGAAAAGTGACCTTGTAAAATGTCACCTACATATTCCACATTATTTATTTCTCATCAGAGTTTTTGTAGCAGAAGTTTTCCACTCATAAGGCACACAAGATTTGTGTTATAGCAAGATTAATCTGTTCTACCTTGAAATCCTAAGGAATATAGTACAGTAGAAAGAATTACAGTGGTTGGGTTTCTTTGGGTTTGTTTTTGATCAAAAGCTGAGTAAATATACCAATAATTACTGTTTGTTGTAAACAGTCATTTTTATATTTTAAAGTTTCATATCTGAGGTACAAGGAGGATATATAAAATAGATTCATAGGTGTGCTAAAGTAAAACATGATGTGTTTTACTGCATCTAGCCTAAACACTACCTTTAGTCCAAATTCATGAATGAAAATAGCAAGTGTTTCACTCCCTGAAGGCTAGTGCCTTCAAGAATACTCAGGTTTGTTTATATGCCAGACTCGTAGATTTGTTTCCATATGATGTCTATCTTTAAGTGATTTTGAATTCTGTCAGAAAACCTCATAACATTAAGGAAAATATTGGCATGGCATTTCTGTAACAGCATCTTCATATTAGCCTTAGAGTGAATAATACTTAACTGCTGACACTTAGTAAACCATTGGCATACCTGGTGGGTTCTCCAAGGGCAGAAAAATGTCTGACTAATGATTAAATTTCAGTTCAGGAAACACAGCTAAGCATCCTAGGATATTCCTATACTTTCAGCAGTATATTCTGTTCCTACTTCTGAACAACTTCTTATGAGATAGATTAATATATTGTGTAGTACTGTCAATATGCTAATAACTTCCATTATTGTATTTTGTCTTTCCAATTCAAATTCTGAAGAATAAAATAAAATATATATTTTGATACTTAAAAGGCAACCACTAATCGAAGTCCTGGATCAACAATACATTTTCTTTTCTTTTTTTTTTTTCTCTCCAGCTGTGGTTGACAATTTGAGCTGATCAGTGCAAATAAAGAGCCATTCTGTGGGTCTCAGTGCAGAATGGTCTCTAAGGAAATTTTTTTTCAAACTGGACTACTCTTTGTCCCTCTCAGCTAGGATGAGTTACAGTATATTTTGTCAGACTTCTCCTTTATCACAGCCATTGCAAAGAGCATTGCACAACTGATGCATTTTGTAATCACAGCTTCCCTTGCACGATTTACTTAACTTGCAACAAGCGTCTGATCATGACATTAGAAAATTCTAAGCATAGACACATAGATGGTAAAGATCTGGGGATTTTCTTGTCTCCTTTTATGACAAATAGTACTTGACTTCAGGATGACTATTGGGATCCTTCAGAAGCCAAAGCACTGCCAAATAGTCTGCATGCAGGACACTAAACCATTAGTACAGGAGCAACATTAGGCAGTATGAACCTCACCTTCAGGTGGTCCTGTTAGGGTCCTTTTTTTCTCTTTCCTTTTCAGTTTTATATATACTTCCTACTTTTTCCCAAACTTTCCTCTGTCTTATGGTTATTTTGCAATAAAGTAAAAAATGTCCATATCATCAAGATAGTTCAACAGGCCAAGAAAAAGGCTGGGAGCCCATTTACAATCTATGACAGATTGCTGCATATTTCACAGAGTCCTTGAATGGCAAGCACTCCTCAATTGCTTACAAATGCAGTAAAACCCGTTTCCTTTCAAAATGTAACACACAGGCAACATGCCAAGAAATCGGTATATAACCAGTGGGGAAAATAGTATGTGAAATTTTATTTTAGCCTTTGATTGAATGTGAGCTTTGGACCCATGTTGATGAGCCATGCCCATGTATCTTAATGTATTTCTATTTATTGACACCTTTGAGATGTCAAAGCTCTTCACAGTTGCTGAGTGTAAATAGATAGTACTGAGACAAATAGATATATTCTAAGCATAGGTTCCAAATCTGTATCTAAAAGGGAAGAACAAACTGGGAGGTCTGACATAAATGCAGTTTTCAAATGATTCTGTTTCCAAATTTAATGTTTTTCAGTAACATGAAAAGAAACAATTTTGTTACATTCCTTTAATCTCTCTGAGGAAAAAAATACATGTGCATGTATTTTAAGTAATTTTTTGCAGCTCTCTAGTTAAGATGTGTTCATATTGGGAAACATAAGTCTTTCACATAGCTGAAGTTAAAACGCCTTTTGAATGAAAGTGTCCAAAGGCAGAAGAATCTGATTATTATGGAATATGTAGTAGGTGGAATTCTGAAAATGCACATTACAAATTTGACCCAACACAGAGGAGTCCTGATTTGGGGTTACTTTTTTGTTTATTGTAAGTGGAAATAGTTCTTCTGCTGGGGACAGATGCAGCTTAGGCAAGGCTGAAATGTCCTAGTTTGACAGTAGATAGCCCTGGCAGTTTAGTAGAAATGATATAAAAATGACCGAGAGCACAGCGCCTCTGGCAGGTCTGAGGAGGAAGGACCGCCTGTTGTGGTACTGAGCTAACACTGAGGGATGGACTGTGATAGGAACCTTGTGACAGTACTCTTTTTCACTTGGCTTAATTGCATAGAATAGACAGTATGACAGACAATAGGGTAAATAATATGTAAACCAAAGTTGCTGAAAGTTCCTTCCCTTATTAGGGAAATAAAAGTCATTTACAATAATGCCATCATTTTGCTTGAAGTCCTACCTAGTATGGATGTTCCGTGTGGTTTATTTAGCTGATTGCTGACCTCTTCTCTGTCCTCATGGACACATATAAATACATATGCTTGTATGAGAAAATGAAGAGCTAAATGAAAAGAAGGGGAAAAATTCACATCCCAGAAATTAGTAGATTGTGGGTTTCCATATATTGGTATAATCTGTGAAATAAATGCTTCAACTTAAAAGTGTAAAGCTTTATTTATTTATTTATTTTTTTAACCAAAAAAACCAGGTTTTAATAGATGTAACAGAGATTTATCACTTATTTTAAAATATGAAAGCCAAGTCTTTGGAATAAAGAACATATGTCTGTTTGTTCCTCTCTTGCTAGTTCTTTACATCTATTCTTCAGAAGAGATCATAAGCAGGCGCTGCACAGAGATCGTTCTGGTGTTTTGTATTAGGATGAATTTCACCACAGAAGACTTCTCAGTACAACAAAAACAAGGGGGAAAAAAATGAAGGTATTTCAGAGGAGAGGGGAAGAACCTTACTTAGCCATTATTAATCTGTGGTCATGCTGTCATATCTCAGACAGAAAGAGGCAATTATAAACCTGCGTTTTCTCATTCTGAAGTAGGTAGGTAAAAATTCACCAATATTTTCTACAAAAAAGAGTTACCATCTTGACTGAAAATATATAACTATAGTAATGTCAAATTCCTGGCATTGTTTTGCTTTGTTTTAATCAACTCACATTAGATAACGGCTTCATTATACTAGGTTAATTGCTTAGATTTCTACTATCTGCCACTCCTGATCCTTTTTCTCAATGAGGCTTTCAGAAGGAAGTAACTTTTCAGGCACAATCCATTGCTTCCTACGGCTGACTGGATAGGGTCCCTTTTTACCCTGTATCCTGAACTAAGTCCTGCATCCTCCCTCACTCCTGCTCTGGTGCTCATAAGACCCTTCTGAACCAACTCAGTTCAGTAAACAAACAAAAGTGACTTTTGTTTTCCTCCTGCATTTATTAGCAGAACTGGTTCAAGGTGCAAATGATGAGGAAAAAGGTCACATAAGGGAACAGGAAGGCCCCTTCTCAGAAGCAGTTAGATCGGCTCAACTTTTCTCATGGAAACCTGTCCACAAACAAGGAAACAAGCCTCCCAACACATACTTCTGTAAGTACGGACACATTTCATCACATCACACAAAGAGTTTGTTCCATCACACTTAACAGCAGGGATATTTTGGACCAGCACCAAAGGCCAGACATGTTCAAGGATTTTATTCCTACAAATCATTAATGGTTTTGTTGTTCATGACAATAGACATTGACTCTTCTTGCAGTGTGAATGACAGAAAATTGTCTCACTCACTACAAACTTCATGTGAAACACGGAACCTTTAGCAACCTCTCTTCCAAGAGTCAGAAAGAACAAGGAAAAAAGCTCTGAACACTTGCCACATGAGCAGCACTTTTCCCACAGTGTACATTTAACTTCCATGAATGCAAACTTAAAATCGGTAGAATTAAATGGTAAGGACAAACTCCAATGTCAGAGAATCATATTAGATCAATGAAAAAGTATTAGTAGACTTTTTTTTTTTTTAATATGTTTGCTGTCACAGCATTGCCAAACATCTAGGAGAGAGAAGGGCAGTGCTGAGGAGTGAAAAAATGGAAAATAATGTGTGAAAATAACTGCCAAGCATTGGCTTGATATCATTAGAGAAGACGAAATGACAGGTTTGGATTTGCAGATTTACCTTGTTGGAGAAGGTAGATTAAACAAGATGTTTCATTTATTCCATCATATCCAATGCCACAAACTACACCATGTGATTCCAAAATTCATATTTCCTTTTCCTTCTATACTAGAACTGAGATAAGAAAATGGATAGAACAAGATCAATTTGTAGCACACCCCTGCTAAATCCTAGGAATTGTGACTTCTTTCCATATCTTTTGGACAACAATCCAGACCAAACTGAGAATATAAGCTTACAGTTACTGATCTCTTATGCCAGCCCTCCAAAAAAAAATCATTTCATGCTACTGTCATCCTTCAACTTATTAGTAGGACCTGCACAGGTCATCAGGCTTGTGGTAGGAAGAGAGGAATAAGACAAGAGCAAAGGACCACCTATCATTGAACTATAGAATCACAGAATTTTATGGATTGGAAAGGATCTAAAATATCACCTAGTTCCAATCCTCCTGCCATCAGCAGGGAACCTTTCACTAGAACAGGTTACACAGATCTCCATCCAGCGTGGTCTTGAACAACTCCAGAAACAGGGAGTCCACAACCTCTGTGGGCAACCTGTTCCAGTGTCTCACCACCCTCACAGTACAGAACTTCCTAATATCTAATCTAAACCTACCCTCCTTCAGCTTAAACCATTCCCCTTTTTCCTATCACTACAAACCCTTGTGAAAAGTGCCTCTCCAACCTTCTTGCAGGCCCCCTTTAGGTACTAGAAGGCTGCTGTAAGGTCTCCTTGAATCTTCACTTCTCCAGGCTGAACAACCTCAACTCTCTCAGTTTATCTTCATAGGAGAAATGCTTCAGCCCTCTGATCAACTTAGTGACTCCCCTCTGGACTTGTTGCATTAAATTTATATTTCAATTGAGCTGTTGTGCTGCTGTCCAGCAGAAGGGAAGCAAAGCTGCTGTAAGCGAAAAAGAAAGCAGAGCATTTCCCTTGGGTCTCGGGCTAACAATGGCTAAAGAAAAGGTTTTTTTCTCGTGGTGGTCCAAAGAATTCTTCCCTTACTCTCTGTCTCAGAAGAACCTTCTCCTGTTTTTCTGAGGCTGCTCCAGCACATTGCAGTTGATGATGTGTTATCATGCTTTGATAAGAGAAAGAATGAAAGAAAGGAATAGAGACTGATGCAATATGGGGGTAGGGGTGTGACTACACCCATATGTGTTGTTCACCTCAAGCTTCACAAAGCTCTCCATAGATCACTATGGAAGGAGATAAATGTGAATTATATTCTACTGTTTTTACTGAAAAACAGCAGACAAAGAAAGCAGGAGGATAATTTCTTAGTGTACAAGCTGACTATGGATATTTTATTGAATTTTTGCATTACAATTAGATCTTTAGAATTTAGCTTAAATGTGAGAGATAAGCATCTTATTGTTTTGACTGCTATAAAGATATACAGCAAGGAATAGTGCTTTCCTCACAGAGCTATGAATTTAAATAGAGGTGATGTATAAAGGAAATGCGAGTTTTATTTTAAAGGAAAGGCTTGAAACATGGTGAATTAATTAATTTGTTCGTGGTCACTTAAAAAACTCAGTGGCAGGACTTAGAAATTAAAATTCCTTTCAGATTCTAATTCTCTCTTAAGAAGAATATGTATTTATTTATTTATTTAAAGCTGTATTAAAAGATAACTATCATTAGAAATGTGTAATATAAAAGGTGTAATATAAACAGTGTAGTATAAAAAAAAGATTTGGGAAGTGACACAGGTAGATTAATATTAATAGCTTTGCTGGAGAACTGAAGTACCAAGAATGTTAGAATGCTTCTTATCATAGAAATATTTTATGCTATTAAGTCTTTCTTTTTAAACCTTAGCTATTATTAAAAAATTTAATACAGGGAACCTTGCTAAACACAGGACAGATGCATGCCAGGAAAAAATCTGATTCCATTACCTACAAACCACATTCCAGTGTCAACTTTCTCATCAGAATGACATCACAGAGATGGGAAGTGAACAAGTTCAATCTCTTTCACATCATTAGTTCAGTAACAGTTTTCTTTAAAGGTGCCTCTAAGAAGCACTTAATTTAATGTCATATCAAGCACTATCTATCAATGCATCCTAGATCACATGAAAAATTGGGTTTCTTGTACACAGTGCATGAAACAAAAGACAGTCCAGATTTCACATTTAAAAATGAGTAGTGTGACAGCAGTAATCATTATCTCGTTGACATTGATCTGCATGCTGGCAAAGACTTCCTATTAAGTTCTGAACAGAGGCTGGCAGCTTCTATTGGTATGAAGCTCCCGGAGAGTGGGGCAATGAAGTAAGTAAAAACTTCTTTCAAAAAATTAAATTGTCTCTCGAAACCCTGTAGAGTTTTGTTGCTTGCTCAGGACAGAAAGAAGGAGTATTATGCCAGTGATTCATGCACATCCTCATACTGCACAGAGGACAGCATAGAAATAGAGGCCATAAAGAATTCAAAACACTACTGATCCAATTATTAATATTTTTATCTTCAGACCAGATTTGAACTATATAACTGCACAGTACCTCACTAATGAAACACAGCCTCCTCTGGGAGGAAGCTCTTAGTTACTTGACGAGCACAGCATGTTGCCAGAAAGAAAGGGGAGGCAAAATGGAGTTTTAGTATATCATGGAAAGCTCCTGCTGCTAAGGAAAGTGAAATGGCATATTTAGGAGCCAAGCCACTCTCAAAGTAGGGTAAATTGGGAGTAACTATTAGAAATTCAATGGAATAATGGCAGTGGTGAGAGAAAATAATAAGGCAACTATGTCCATCGAGAGCAGACAAGGCCTCTACTTCTGCTCACTGCCATTTCCTACTCTCAGTTCTCATTTGATAATAAGAAAAAAATAGAGTCCTTTCCAGACTGTGTGATTATTGTATGTCGACATCAAACAATGGAACTCAATGAAAAGACTCTTAATGCAACTAAATATCAAAATTACTGTATTCCCTTGCAATACAATGGAAACTTTCTAGTTAGGATCTGGAAGAAGCATAAGCATCCTTAAACAGTGCTGTGAAAAAGTTGAGGAGTACTGAGCCTGAGAGAGGCCTACTAGTTTGATTGCAGCACATGCTTACCTACTGTACTATATCTGGACTCAAACTGGCTCAGATTTACCTGGTTTGTGTGTTAGCATCATCTTCCCTTTCCTCTTTGCTTCAGCATTACCATAAGGCAACTAAGGTTGCACCTACCTGCATTAATCTGTGTTTAAATGTGTCTTGAAACAATGTTCCCTGTATTCACTATCATAGCTAGTGCAAATTACTCCTGTGAAATGAAATGAGATGACCAGGAATTTCTAATTTAATTAAGAAAATAATGGACTCTAGACCTGGTGAGAAAAAACACTAAAACTTGGAAATCTAATTTCTTAATAAGCCTACATTAACTTTAAAAGCAAATAAATATAATGGCACAAAATATCTAACAGTTTCACATTGATTTTTATGTGGTTTATAACGAGGGGAAATAGCCAGTTGATCTATTCTTATGTATGACCTTTATTTTCATTTTTACATTGTCGAATATGTATAGTCATAAGAGACAAAGTGTAGCAAATAATAAATTTACACATTTCCCATAGATTATGCCATCTACCAGTTAAGTCTCTTGAGTGACAACATTTGCTCAAATTCTAGTGAAATGACCTTTTTGAATACAAAGATAAGCTAGAAAAAAATTTTGAGAGAGTAAAGAATGTACAAAGTTTCTGCTTCTGGAGCGTTTCTGAAAACCTAAACAGTTTATAAAAAAACCCTGTGATTTTTTTTTTCCTTGATAGTCTGGTAGGATTGTATGTTTTCAAAATACAAAGAAAATATTTATTATATTCTCAATACAGATGAGATCTTTTTGCTAATAAGTAATTCTTTGTTATTACAATGGCTTCAGTACTCTACTGACAGCTGAAACAAACATTTCTTTTCTTTTGGCTTTTTTAGGGGGTGCCAAGTTGAGTAACGTGTTCCAGGTGAGGCTGCAACAGCTCCGTGTGTGCTGATCCAACCAGTAGCATGGATGAGGATGTATTGCCAATGGTAACATACACAAACTCACCTATATAAAAACACATATATACATATATGCATGGCTGTCTACTGTGGTCATCACAGACGAACATAATCACCACTCACACAAACAAAACCAGCACCAATGATGACATCTTAGTCACCTCTCTGGTTGATCAGAATGAAGGGCACTTAACAGGAAATATACGTATACCTATCTGTGTACAGTGTGGATCCCTTCAACTGCTGAGCTTAGACACTCAGCCTTCTCATCAGCCTTCCCGGATTCAAATCTCCGCAGTTGGTTGCACCTGGATTTAAGTACCCCTGCAACCACAGTCCTGCTTACACAGACACACACACACAACAGATTTCTTCAGTAGCTGATCCTGGATCAGTTGCCTCAGCGCTAGAGAGAATTTTTAGCTAACTATTGTAGAATAGAAACAATTAATACTAAAATGAAATATTTGAAAGATCCTAAAGTTATTTGGATGATCTGAGATATTTTTTTTTCTAGATTGTCTAGATTTTGGCTTTTTACCCTTATGGAACAATTTAAAGCTCAAAAGAATTCCCAAATATGGAAAACACATTTTATGCTCAGCTATTGATTAAAACTTGGAGGGAAAAATAGAATGTTAAAAGTACAGCATGGGAAAGTCCGAATATGAATGTTTTTCAGTTCTGACGAATGTATAATAGACATAAATCAAATTGAAGTTGGCCAAAGTCAACAGAAATATTCTAATTATCAACATTAATATGCTTTGGATCAGATCATACATCCTTAGAAAATAATGTTGGTAAAATAGGCCTAAGATGGCTTTATGCGATCCTGCAAAATCCTTTTTTCTATTTTTATTTTAATGAGAACAAGAAATAAGTGGGTTTTTTTTCAGATTTTCATGAAGATTCTATTTTACCTTCTGAGATTCCAAAACTTTTGTTAAGTTTGTCTTTTATTTTCTGAGGTTCCAAAACCAAAGATGATAAAATAAAGGATGATTTTTTTTTTCTTTTTTAATACCAATGAACCCAATCTTCATAAAGATTAAAAGCTTCTGTTGTCAGAGACTCAATCTTGAATATTTTAACCTATGAAATCTGGAGTTGTGTGTGTGTGTGTAGATTTCTCAACGGAACTGTGTTGTTACTGCATTAGCAGAATTGAGCCCTTTCTAACTAAATAAGAGGAAAAAGCAAGGAAGAAGTTGTCTTTGCAAATGTAGTATGTTTCCAGTTTTTACTAGTAATTTTTATATATACTTCACTTCTCCACAAATTCTGAATAATCCTGTTACATTGTTTCAGTACTTAAAAGAGTAAGAAATTTCACAATGTCGAGTGCAAAATCAGAGTTGCTTTAGTTAAGACTTAGTCTAAGGTTTATTTAATGGCCTTAGATAGTGTAATTCTTTGTAGAGCAATATGTAGATCATGGAAATCATGTCGGTCCCTTTTTGACTGCTATGTTTCAAAATAGTCAAGGGAAAGAGATTTCAATCAGTAAAAATATCAGTACAGAGCTCTTATTAAACAAGTCTTGTCTCTATAGGCAAAGGGGAATTCCTTTTGTGCTAGCATATGAGAAAATGAAAAAATAAATTATAATGATAGAATCATGAAATGGTTTGGGATGGAAGGGACCTCTAAAGGTCTTCTAGATCAATTCTACTGCAATGAGCAGGGACATCTCTAACTAGATCAAGGTTGCTCTGAGCCCCACCCAGTCCGACCTTGAATTTTTTTCAGGGATGAAACCCCAAAGAAACAAATGAAACCAAACCAAAATAAAACAAACCCACAAAGTAACAAACCAATAACCCACTGCTAACTTGAACTGCATATATCTGGTGCACTGAATTTAATCCTTTAGTAATTATTATTTTTGAGCAGATGTTTAAGAGAGGCCCTGATGAACGTGTTACAGAGGCACCCTCATTTTAAGTCAGTTTTGTACATCCTCCTTCTTTGTTGCAATTAGAGCTTAGACAAGAGATACAACGGTTCAACTGGCAGAAAAAGTGTTCTTTGAAAATTCAGCTAAGTTGTGATTGAGTCAGTGCACTGGTCCTCACTGGTCTTCAGTACGGTCCTCAGCACATGGCATTCTGGAAGACAAACCCATGGATAAAAATGTACATCTGTTAGATTTGCCCACCTGTTTGCATGAAGATTATGGGCATAAAAAAATTGCCTGCCAGTAATTTCCATCTCCTTTGTCAATGTTTTAATTTGGGATGGTCCTTAATTCCAAATGTTTTTTTAAGTGTTAATTTTAATCCAAGAAGCTTCTTTTCATTTGTCGACAGAGATTTTGAATCAAACTCATTGTGGTCTCTGAAACATTAAATGGATTCTCTTTGGGAATCTTTTAGGCTCCCAGGCGTACTTACCTCCAGATGCAATATTCAGCTGGTGTCTCCTGTGGAGATTGTGATTTCATTTTAGCACAAATTCTTTTTATTTTTACCCTCTGATCTCTTCCTCCCTTCATGTCTCCCAGTCTAGCTGTTCTTGCAGGAACAGAAGGAATTGCAATAAGCCAGGCTACCTTCCGAGACAGCAATCCTAGTGCTTAGTTTTTTAAGCAGTTATACCCTGATATGTTTCAGGGGAACTGGAAAGATACTGAAAGATGCAGGTATATTATTTTAATACAGAGGGAACCAAGAAGTTACATGAGTTTACCAGAGATTTTGGATGCCCAGGACTGTCTCATTATATTGCTGAGAGACAGTAGTCGTTTAGAATAAATAAGTTTTAGTAGAATGAGTTGGTCTGTGATTTAGTATGTAGTAGCTAGGTTTGCTGAAGTCTCAGGCCACAAGCTGTGGACTTAGACCTAGGTATGTTTTCCAATGAAATAGAGTTGATTTTATTAGTAGTTTCCCTAGTAGCTAGTACAGTGCTATGTTTTGTCTTTAGTATGAGAAGAATTTTGATAATATACTGATTTTTTTGTTAGAAGCCACTAGACTAAAAATTACCACTGTAGCAAGAGGTGCGTGCAAGGTGCATGAAGAGTGTGTGAGGGGCAGATGCATAAGTTGTAAAGGTATAATTGCCCAGGGATTTCTTTGTTGTGTGTCTCCCTCCAGAGGCTCCCAGCTCAAGCTGACCTTCTGCTGTACTGCTCTATTAAATTATTTATTTTTTTAAATCCAACACCTGAGATGTTGCCACAGGAAACCTAGGGTTGAACCTGAAGGAGGAAGTGTGCCTGAAAGTGGGCATGTGTGTGAGTGGAGAGTCTAAAGGGGCATCCACTGGCTTGCTGGAGCTGCATGCTTTGAAGGTTAAAGTCTCGGGTGGTACATGTGGGACTCCTTGAATGCTGTGAAAATGCTCATACCATGGCTTCTCCTTTAACAATATCCATATCACAGAATCATGGAATCAATTAGGTTGGAAAAGACCTCTGAGATATCAAATCCAACCCAGTATTGTTTCCTCACAACTCCCCATGCACCTCCAACTTCCTTGCCAGCGTGGCAGTATGAGAATGCAGAAAAGCATTGTGTAAGTGCTACAAGAGTATTGAGGTTAAGAGTCCCCACATTCTCAGTGCTTGATAGAAAATCTCTAAAAGGCAGCAATGGTATTTGATTTCAAAACTTCAAAGTTTATGAAGGATTACAATAGAATTAATTTTGGCTCAGTAAATTAAAAATTTACAGTGATTTAAAAGAAAATATTAAAATATAAATTATTATTCTAAAGTTATTGTATTTGTTCTGGAAAGGTCACCTGAATGAATTTAAGTATCCAATCAATAACTTTGCTAACTTGCCAGCAGATACAAATGTGAATGTTATCTATAATACAAATTTGATTATTCATCCCAAATTATTTGATTTTCATTTCAAGGCATTTCATATGCTTTCTCACTATTTTATGTTGTGCTGTCATTCTGCTATAAATGGAAGGTGGCTCTCATTACTATGATTGAAATAATTTATTTGGAATGCAATTTAAAAGTTTTTCATGGTTCTAACCTTCTTCCAGACTTGAGATCTTGTCAAATATTCAATGTGATTTACAGCAATTTCTTGATATACTGGGGGAAACTTAATGTGCATTTCTAGATAGCTTAAGGATTCCTCTCGGCAAAAAAATTGCTTTGAAACTGCAGGCAGATCCAAGAATTCAACTCCAAATGACATCATTCTATTAAATAAAATCTCATTTGCTGCTGATTAGGAATATAAATACTAGCAAATTCAAACTTTCAAGAAATTATCAAAGCACAAAATTTCATCAGAATAACAAAGACTTCATTTCAGATTTGTTTTCCTCTTTGAAATGTTTCAGCTTCTAGATTTATCAATACATAAAATATATTCATAATGTTATAAACATTTCATTTTATGTTGTTTTGAAAATGGCATATATAATTAACAGTACTTTATTTCTGTTTCGGAATTAGGGAAAACCAGATTTTTTAAAATTTTTTTTCAAATTAGACAAAATAATTTTTCAATAAAATATTTCTTAATAATAATTGTTTCTACTTTAATCTCATCAGTAGTTCTAACTTCAATAGTAATAACAAAATCAAGTGTAAAATAAGCACACATATGCACATACTTTTACTATCTACTATTCAAAGCTGTCTACTTTCCACTGATGAATAATAATATTTCAAAAATACAACATGGAAAGCAAAATCACTTTATCCAATAACTGTGCATATTTTTTTATTATTTCAGGCAATGTGTACTACAGGTGTGAAGTTGTGTAGGCTGAGTTTTGCTTCAAATGAAAATAGCTTGCTGCCAAACTTGCAACTTTTCACAATTTGATTATTCAAAGTGTAAAAATTCTCATTTTATAGAAGTTCTTTAGTCTGGAAACTGTGCAGAGTAAAATAGTAAAGGTGATATCTTGGGAAAATTGAAACCTCCTTATTTGTTTCTTATTACAAAATGTATATACAAGGGATACTTTGAAACTACATTAATATCTGTAAGGTAGCAGATGATCTTTGATAAAATGGTGCTGTAGGAAGCAATATATTACTTCTATATCTATACTTCTAGATACACATATAGATATGTAAAACCATTAAAAGATGAGCAGAGGTTAAGAGAGTTGAACTTAAATTACTTCTTTTTAATTATCCTCAAAAATCAGGAAATCATGTATTAAAATGTTTCCATGGTACCTAGTTATCTGAAGAGGCAAACACATTCAGATTTTGAGAGAATTATAATTTCTGTAGAATTTTGTTACAATCTTTTTGCTCAGCCTGATCAACTGTGGAGCAATATCATTAGTTGGCAACCAAAATGCATGCTGATAAAACTACTAAAAAATAGAGTTTATGAAATTATGTTCCACATCTTCCATTCGTCATTTCTTTTTTTTTTTTGTTCTACTTTATATACTGGACAGCCTAGTCTTACAGAAAAGGATGAAAAATCAGATATAACATAATTTTTATTTCATGTTTACCAGCTTAATGAGAATGCACTATACTCACAGACATGAAGGGTGAACTACCCTAGGTGTGTAACTAAGAAACAATTCAGATATGTATAAATACATATATATTTAAATATATATATACATATGTTTATACCATATCTGAGATATATATCAGGTAAATATATATCTGGCTGAGAGACTTGGGGTTGTTCAGCCTGGAGAAGAACAGGCTCCAGGGTGACCTTATTGTGGTCTTTCAATACCTGTAGGAGCCCTACAAGAAAGCTGGAGAGGGACTTTCTACAAGAGCACATAAGACAAGGAGAGTGGCTTCAATCTGAAAGAGGGTAGGTTAAATTAGATAATGGGAAGAAATTCTTCACTGTGAGAGTGATGAGGCAGGTTGCCCAGGGAAATTACAGATGCTCCATTCCTGGAAGTATTCAAGGTCAGGTTGGATGGGACTTTGAGCAACCTGGTCTAGTGGAAGGTTCCCCGCAGGAGGGTTGGATCTAGATGCTCTTTAAGATCCCTTCCAACCCAAACCATTCTATGATACTATGAAATAGTTCTCCTGCGTCCCATCCAATTTTCTCACTGTCATACCACTGTCCAAAGAGAAGTTCTGCAGACAAACCATTGAGTGATACTGAGTTTCAACAGTCCTTGGATGGGACAATATTCACAGAAAATCAATGGGTAAAGATTTGCTTTACACTTTATTGGCAATTTTAGCAGATAGGGTATTTTGGTTTGGTTTGATTTGTTATGGTTGTTTTTTATCTTTTGGAGGCAGAAGAAATGCCAGTTTTAAACTGTGGTTAAGAAGTGTCTTATATTTTGTTATTCCTAATGTCTTTTAGGCTGGGCATGCGTCATGCTTAATGCCACTTAATTCCTTTTCATCTGTGTTTTTGTTTACAGAATATAATTCATAGTGTCTTTAGAACTCTGCAATTAGTCAGAAACTCAGTAAAGAGCCTCTTGAAAAAACGGTCCTTAGCCTTTCACTTTCATGAGCACCAAAATTCAATCAGAAACTATTTTTAAAATGAGTAAAAGCTACAGTGGCAAATCTATTAAAATGTGTTCAATCATTAACTTCTTTGATTTAACATCTGTCTAAAATATAACATCAAAAATTGAATAATTTATCATGTAATTGCATAAAAGCTCAAGTAATGTAAGGCATTAATTAAAAATTTATGTGAAATTCAGAAGAAGAAAGTTGAGGAGGAACTATTTGATTACCCACATAGTATGATGGCTATAGTTGCTTTGAAACAGTAATCTAATATATTACAAATCACATATGCTTATCAGTGAAGAACTCTGTAAATGCCTTAGGTTTATCTGATGACTTTCAGTAAATGCCTTAGCTATATATCAGTTCTGATTCTATAGTTAGTCATATAGATATGTCAATTCTTCTTTCACTTTTGTAACATTAGCCTTGTTGTATGTATAAACTGTTATGTAAACACAGGAGAATAAGGCTTTCAGAACTTTCTGAACCTTGTTTCATAAATGTACAGACTTGAGGAGCAGGTTTCACGTTTGCTTCTCAGGCTCATATTCAATCAATCAGCGATAGAAGAATATCATAGCCATAAAATCAACTCTTACATTAGATACATTATGGAGAGAAACAATAAACAGTTGTTATAACAACCGTATTATCTCTCCAAATTAGCAGTTAACTCCTACAGCTTATGCAAACTAAAGACCTTTTAAGTTCAGGTTTCTTCTTTCACAGTATTTGAAAGTAGTCAGTTATTTAAAACCCACATTTGTGGCAAACTGCTTTTAGAATTAGAAAAATTGGCTCAGAAAGTAGAGTATCCAGATGGATGCAAACATAAGCACAGATTTTAATTTAAACAGGTTTGTCTGTCGTCAAAAATATGGGCCTGCTTTAAAAAGTTCTCCCTTTAACGCTCCCACCAAAGCCTTCTTCTCATGAATCATTCACTGAGATCTACCTATGCAAATGAGGACTTATAAAACCAGGCCCTAAGTTTTTTTAATTGCTAAGTGCAGTTCAACATAGTTTCGACTACTTTCTGAAAGATTATTATCTTCCTATTTATAGAAAGCATAGTTATTATTTTGATTAATGTTGATAGTTTTCCTAAAATCCAAATTTATCTAAGAAAATAATAGATTGAAGATTTTTTTTTCTTTTATCTCTTCCCCTTTTTTTTTTTTACCATTCTTTCTTCTTTTCTGCTGGCTGCTGTTTGAGTCTTTACCTGCCTGTTGAGAGGATGGGATATATTTCATCTACTTTAAGACTGTGCTATTGTCCATCCAATGAGGCATTAGTGTTTTCAGTGTTCTCAATCTGACACCACTAGAGAAAAAAAAATAAATCAGAATAATCACAAACAAAAAACAAAATAGAAGATGCATTTAAAAAAAACGATAGGAAATTGGCATGATAGTAACAATAAGAAGTATGAATGACACTTCTAAATTTGGATAACTCACAAAAGAGTTGAAAAGATCAATTGCAAACTGTTTTGAAACTATACTCAGAAATATATTCATTTGTAACATAAAAATATTTTAAAAAACAGAGAGTATCTGGACTGTAGACAATGACCACAACTTAGAAAACACCTGAGTAAAAGTTTCAAAAAGCAGAGAGGTGTTTCTTAGTAGCAAACTTAATAGAACCTATTATTTTCCTCCAATTAGAACGTTTGAAACATTCAAACCTTGCATTATAAACAGAAAATACTTAAAATACCCAGAAATCTACTTAGCCAGCTTTTCTGTTAGGTTCTGCTCTTCAGGTTTGTTTCCCTTCACCTTTAAAAGTGTACTTTTCTTTTTTTTTTCTAGTAAAAAACAGATGTGATTCTACTGTGTGCTGTATGAATTACAACTATGGAGGCTTAGAGCATCATCCTAATTACTAAGATTCCTGTGCAGTGACTCATCTGAAAGGAGCATAAAGTTATTTCAGTTTTCATGCATTGTCTAAGCTCTCAAAGAGAAAAAATGAAATGGAAAAAGCATACCTATTTTGAGAAGGATGTAAGCAAGAAATTGAGTTAATTAAACAGCTGTAATACGTATATATCCATGTGGCTGTGCTCTCAAGTGCACAACCACAATTCTGTACGTGTACGTAAACATATTCATAACTAGGCTACAAATATACGTATTGAAATAGCATTTCTATTTTTAGGGGAAAGGCTTTATGACTTGAAATTAAATGATTTTACATTACAAATTGTAACAATAATAATTGCAATAATAAAAATTCCCAAAGAGATTCCCACTAAAACAGGTCTGGTAGGGGGGCTTTTGTGTGGAGAGAGAGAGGGTGAAGGATGGCAAAGAAATGTTTTGTTTCTTTTTCTTAGTGATTGTGCCTACATAGTACAAATACAAGCAACCAAAAGGATAGATTTCTCTTTTTCTGGTGGCAATGCCAACTAAACATACATGAAATTATATCCCCAGTCAGTGTTGATTTTAAAACTACATTTTCTTATTCTAAAGAGATTGTTCGAATTAGAAGATTTACAGGGTATTCTGAAATGAGAATATCTTGATGACCCTGTTCTACTTCCTAGATTGAAATATTAATTTGGAAAAAGATTAGCTCCTATTGCTCCACTTCTTAGATGAATATGGGTGTTCGTACAGACTGGGGAATGAGAGGCTGGAAGGCAATGCTTCAGAAAGGGACTTAGGGATCCTGGTTGATGTCAGGTTGAATATGAGTCAGCAGTGCCCTGGCAGCCAGGAGGGCCAACCGTGTCCTGGGGGGCATTGTGCAAAGCATCACCAGCCAGTCAAGGAAGGGGATTGTCCTGCTCTGCTCTGAGCTGGTGCGGTCTCACCTTGAATATTGTGGCAGTTTTGGGCAAGACAATGTAAGAAAGATAGTAAGTTATTGCAGAGCATCCAAAGGATGACAACAAAAATGGCGAAGAGACTTGAGGGGAAGCTGTATGAGGAGTGTCTGAGGTCGCTTCGTCTGTTCAGCCTGGAGGAGACTGAGAGGAGACTTCATTGTAGTTCTACGACTTCCTCACAAGGGGAAGCAGAGGGACAGCCAGTGACCTCTCCTCTGGGGTTACCAGTGATAGGACCCAAGGAGGATGGCCAGAAGTTGTGTCAGGGGAGGTTTAGATCGGATATTAGAAAGAGGTTCTTCATCCAGAGGGTGTTTGGGCATGGAAACTGTCTCCCCAGGGAAGTGGTCACAGCACCAAGCCTGATAGAGTCTAAGAAGCATTTGGCCAATGCTCTCAGGCATATGGTGTGACTCTTGGGGATGGTCCTGTGCAGGTCTAAGAATTGGACTCAATGATCCTTGTGAAAGATTTTTCTCTTTCTTTAACAAAAGAAGTAAATATTTGAATGATAACATTTAATTTGTTTCAATAATGAATGTGAAAGATTTTTTCTTCTCAGAAACCTTAGTCCTGGAAACAGCTAATCCCTCTGTAGCCTTTTTCACAAAAATGTTTTATCAGAACCTTAATCCTCCTTCTTTCCTTTATTTACAATTTCTTTCTCTACAAATATACCAGCAACTATTTTAAAGATAACAAGCCTCTTAAGAACTTTTGACCGAAGCATATATAACACGGCCTTGGACATTTCAGATCACTTTTTGTTGCTTAGTGGCTTGATAGAAAGGTATGCAGATCTCTCCCTCTCACAATCTTTTGCTTCAGTGTTTATCTCTTCCAACATTAAGGGCCTGTAATTCAAATGGGCCATTTACCACCTCATAACTCTACAGTCACACTATATTTTCCTTCCTAGGCTCTGAGATCCTCCCTGAAGTCTCCATCTATCCCATTATGTGATTTTCTTATTAAAGAAAAAAATATTCTGATTTTACATTTAGTTTAAGATCAGTGCAGGGGTGTGCATTGGCTTGAACGTGGTCAGCTATCAGCATCCAGGTGCTTTCCACTCCATGCCTCAGCAGGATAGGGGGAGAAAATAAGATCAAAAGGGGTCAAGATAGAGACCGAGAGATCACTTACCAATAACCATCACAGACAAACAGACATGATTTGGGGAAAAAATATTTTAATTCCCTGCAATCAAAATAGGTTTTGATAGGTAGAAACAAATACAAATTAAAAAAAACCACCTCCCCTCCATCCCTTCTATGCTCAGTCTCAACTCCTTCATTCTCAACTCCTCTACCTCCTTTCCCCCAAGTGGCAAAAAATGAAACAAAAATAAACACGGATTTTTAAAAATATTTTTTCAAAGTGAAATACTGTCTGAATGTGAGTGAAGTAAGTCTTCTGCTGTATTTAAAGTCAACTGGTGCTGGTGCTTGTGTCATGGTAAGGATCACTCCTGAGATGACCACAGCACTGAGGTAAACCTGTTTTGTTCTTTTCCCATTTGAGAATCTCAAAGACCATGAGATTAATGGCTTTTTCGTTAGAAGAGAAACTGCAAACAGAAACTTTTCAAAACTGGGGAAAGAATCCTCAGAATGAGACAAAATATAAGTAGAAATGCAATAAGCAACCTTTTTCTCACATTGCATCTTTTCAGAATGAGTGCTTTTATCCAAAGGTTCATTCAGCAGCTGAGTGAACCGTATTGGTTCCAGCAAACTCTTAATCCTTGGGTATGCTCAGGCAGCTCAGAAAGTACTTTTTTCTGTTGCTTTTGAAGCCTGAAACTATGTCTGCTTTGCTTTTTGCTCTTCTCAGTAGCTTTCTAGCTTTCTCTTCTACTTGTTCCACCTCGAATTAAAGAAGTATTACCCTCTTAAGATGTCTAGTTTATCTGCACAGAAAGGCGTAATTTCCGCTCCCTCCAAAGGCTTCCACCAGAACTCACGTACAGCATCCCCTGCAATGCAAGCAGCCAGATATGCTCCCTTGCTGCCTTGTAGTGCAAATAGTGATTGTGAACAAATGCACTGAACAAACCAGATCCATAAAATCACTTGTTCCAACAAAATAAAAATATTTGAACATGTTAAGCTGGGGGGTTTTTGTTGGTTTGTTTGGTCGATTAGGGTTTTGGTTTTGTTTTGTTTTTATCCAACAAACTCTGTTTTGTTTTTACCCTACAGAATCTTTTACTGCGCCCTTTTTAGAGGCTTGTTACCATGTTCAGAACTAATCTATGTATCTTTCCACTAAAGCTGCTATGCATCTTCTATAGAGTGTGTATGCAACTTTTTATTCCCCCAATTATTTTGGTTCCTATTAGATTTTGATGAGTGAGGTTCTATCTTTATTAGTGAAAAAATTTTGGGGAAAATTGAACATTTTTCATTGTGACTATATAGTTTTATAAAAACTAAAAATGAGGAAAAAAAAATCAAGTGAAAGAATGGTGTATTTTTCAAACCTTTTTTGGATATTTTCTAAATATTGCATTCCAGAAGGAAATATGTTCAAAATATGCCTTTGTGAGAAGTTCCAAGTCTCTTCAGTGTCTGTACAGATCTGAAAAAGTCAACTTTTAAAATCTCAAAAATAGAATCATCATCTGGTTGTTGCTTTCATCTTAACTGTTGAACTCTCTGCTGTTCCCTTATTATGGAAGCACAATAGTTTCTTTGGTACTTGACCTCCCAGCTACCATTTCCCTTCTTTTCCCCTTCCCCTTTCTCTGCTCTTGCACTTTATCTCAGTCTCTTAAGACCTCCCCCTTAATTTCTCCATTTTCTCTGGCATTAAAAACAACCATGGAAGCTCACTGTGTCGGTTTCTTTCTTACTGCTTCTGCTCTCTCCTCATTTCTTTTCTATGTAGTTACTATACTGTTTTTACTGATTTTTTTTTTCCATTCATTGCCATGTAGGTATGAGTCCATTTCATTGCACCTCATTAGACTTCCAAAAGGTCCATATAAAACATTGGAGTGGATATACATATCTGATTTTGGTAATTCTAATGACTCTGTCACCATGGTATTTAGATACCAATGGGTGAACAGTATTACACTAAGCAGTAGATATTCTTCCCTTTAAATGATTCTCAAAAGATTAACTAATCTCCACTTTATTCACATGAAAGACTGCTATTATAACTTTAAATTCGCTATAAATCATGCTCTGTATTTTAAAAAAAGAGTAAACTGTCAAAGAGGTTTTAAAAAAACAGTGTAAGAGATTGAGAGTTTCACATTAATGAAGATTCACTTTTTTTTTTTTTTTTGAGGAAGGGTGGGAGGGAAGATATTAAATTAGAAACCACTATAGCTTTCTATCAGAAAAAAAGACAGGGAAATTGCTGCAATTAAAATCTCACAAATTTCTGTTAATAAACTCGTCTCTTTTTTCTATTCCAATGTGATGTCAAATCCTAAAAACTATAAAACAGTTACTGAGGCAATATGACTGACATCAGTATAAAATGGTTAATACATTGAGAAATAATATGTTTTCATGGGATTTGAAAGACTGAAGGTTTTTGAAGCATAGCTGAAACAAAGAATGTTAAAAATGCTTTTAAATTATTCCGATTCAATGATATAAGATGTTTAAAATATATAAACAGGTAGAATAACCAACTCAGATGCAGAATAAATAATGACCATAAACCAACTCCTAATGTGTTGAAGAAAGTGTGCAGAAGAAAGTGTGCAATAGGAGCTAATTCACACTTAATAATGAACAACAATTAATTAAAAGTGTACATCAGTGGATTTAGAAGTCTAATTATCTAGTTACATGATTTGATGTAATATCTAGGTAATTTAGTAGGTAGCTGTCCCATTTTCCACTATGATTAATTATGAGTGTAAAGATGTTATTAAATTCTAATTTAGTTTATCTCATCAGAATGTAGGTTATGTCCCTCATATATCCGTACTTACGTTGTTATAGTTCATTCACTTGGTTTATAATGTGGATAACTTATTCAATCCACCAGTATTTGAAAAATGAATCAAATGGTGATTAAAGTGTTTGATATGCTAATTAGAGTGGTGAGTATGCCCTCTATATTGCACATACTTCTACACAATTTAATGACACAGTCAGTTCTTTTTATGTCTGTCAAAAAAGGGTCATTCATGGTGGAAAAAGTACAGTTGTAAATATTTACAAGACTGAAATCTAGATATGAAAAGCAAGTAAAATTTACATTTTAACAGGAAAAAGATTAATGCAGAGAAGAAATCTACTAGCACAGAATTACAAGACTAAGGAGTTGCATCTACGTTCACTGTTTCATAAAGTGTTAGTACTCAAACTCCAAAATAAGATGTTTTTTCTCCATTGAGGCCTAGGTGGTCAAAAATAATAATCATGTGTGCAAAATCTCTGAAAAATATGTTTTAAAAAATACTTAAGAAAAAAATCTGGAACATTATTTTTAAGACCCATTTACCAGCTATCCTATAGGTAGAAATATGTAATGATCCTGTATTTCTTTGCTTTGTCTTGTTTCAGGAAGTAAAATTATAGGTCCAGAAAAAGAAGAGCTTAGATAATAGGAAACGAAAAAATATTATAAATTAAGCTGAAGACACCTTGGGAAAAAAAAACCACACCAAAAAAACACACACAAAAACCAACCAAACAAACAAAACCCCAAAACCAAACCAAACAAACAAAAACAACCAAAAAACCCAAACCAAAACCAAGCAAAACCATACTCTACTTCCTTGCTAAAATAGTATTTTCTCCTTCTTTAAGTCTTTCACAAAAGCCATAAATTCTTTTCTAATACACAACATTGCCTATAAATATTTTATATGAATATATCTCAGCCTCCTGGTGACTTGCAATAGTTATGCTAAAAGGTATTCAATTACCTTTCTATTCTAAAGTTCACATATCTTTAAAAAATTTTGGTTGTATATTTGTACTTTGAGGATGAAGACATTCAGAATATACTCCTCATTGATCCTTCAAAGGGGCTTGTGTCTCACAGTCTTTTCTTTTTCTCAACCACTTCTCTTCATACCTACTATTCACATTTTATCTGTTTTGAATAGACTAAAATAAAGTTTCCATTTGCCAAATTTAAAATTATATCTGAAGAGTCATCTCTCTAGTAAATCTCCCCAGTAAGTAAATGTGGGATTTCTAGAGTGTAACGTGAAAGGAAACAAAAGAGGACTGTAAGCATATATCCACTAAACATTTGGAAAAAAAAAATTGGTTTTAAGTGTCTTCATCACCTAAATATAACACTTAATCTCTTCTCACTTGATAACTTTTCTGGGTAATTTGGTTTGTTAAGCTTGGTTGTTTTGAATTTTTGCTTGGTTGGTTTTGTTTGTTTGTTTGGGTTTTTGTTTAGTTTTTTATTTGTTTTGGGCTTTGGTGTTTGTTTTTTTGTTTGTTTTGGGGTTTGTGGTTTTGGTTGTTGATTGGTTGGTTGTTTTTTTACGTTTCTTTTTGGGGGAGTTGGGTTTTTTTCTGTTTGTTTTTTGATGGTCCAGCTCTAGAGAGTCAGGAGTTCTACCTTTGCATTGCCTTCAGATCCACCCAGAACCCGTCAGTTGACTTCCACTGAATTCAAAATAGCAAGGTTTCTCTGTTCCCTGTAAAGAAAAAGAATTCCACTGGTAAGAACACTAGTTGATGTGGAATACTAGTGATCATAGCAATCAGAGAACACTTATTGTGAAGCAAATCTAGGTTAGTTTCAGTACTAATTTAATCTGGATTTCTAGAGTTTTTGCTGAATATGAAAATAGCTCCATTTTAAGGTAACATCTACTTCATTACTTGAAAAATGACTTGGGGTGAGAGTTTCGTGTAATGTTACAGGCCTGTGGAAAGACACTAAGATCTCTGAATCTGTGATAGATTTTTATCCTCTGTTAGGACAAGTTGTAACTTATCATTATGAGTAAAGTGACTCGTCATTGAGCTGTCACCTGCAGCAATAGTTAAATCATCGGATAATCATTCCTTTCTGGTAGTCAGTTGTACAAATTACAGTGAGAGGAACACAGAAGGATACATGTATTTCTGTGAAAAGCTTAATACTTGAACGGTATTAGTAGGTGTTAAAGTTGTCAGACCAATTCCCAGCACCAAATTACAAGAATGAAACTCAAGTTATAGCAGCTGATAACTCATTGTTAGACCATGTTGGTTTTGTGTGTTTGGGGTTTTTTGGGGTTTTTTTGTGGTTTTGTTTTTTTTTTTTTAATGACTGGTAACCCAAATTGATATTTTGTGTGTGTGTGTGTGCATGCGCACGTGTGTGTGTGTGCAAGATTGGGCTCTAGAAACTCTTAATTCTAATAAAAGCTTTGATAGTAACCAGATAAAATTGCTTGAAGTGGCAATTGTGGGAAAGCGAAGGAACCATAACTTTTTTATTTTTAAGATGATGAATAATAATTTATATTATTTAAGACTGGAAGTTTGTGTGCATTCGTTTCCTAGATTGTTTCATTCTCTTCTGGTTAGTTTTCAAAACTAAAAATTAAAATCTTTATGTAGCTTAAAAGTTGCTTTGTTGACCAGAAAGCTCATGAAAAAAGTACAAGAAAAGTTAGAAGATCTTTGAAGTATACTGATGACACGGGTTTGTTTGTGGTCTTTTTTTTTTCTTCTTAAACCTGACATGTGACAGAAGTGAGTTGCTTATTAGGATTAAAACTTCTTGGCTGTAAATGCTTACATAAGCCACATAATTAATGTTTTGATGAATCTGACTCTTAAAAAATTCATTATCTTTTCCTTCTTCAATAAGGTGTATATATTTTTTCAGATACCTAGTAAGGATGATATTACACAATTTTAACACCAGCTGCTGAATTTAATCTTACCAGTTGCTATGTCATCACTAGAGAAGCGTTCCTTCAGAATATAACAGTATAGTGTAAGATTAAACTTAATGTAAGATTAAACTACAAATTACTTTCTTTTCTTTCACTACAGGCAAACCATGTTAGAAGGAGATGGAGCAAGGTAGTATGTATGAATAGATCTTAAATTTCAGGCAGTCGATACAGCATTGCTAATTTTCTTTATTTTAGAAATTAATATTATTTGCAAGATTACATAGTTCTTGGGATACTTTTATGTTTTTGAATAGTTAAATCAATGCAGTAATACAAATGGCTTATTCATTCACAAAACTGTACCCTCAGGGCTTTATCTTCTTTTTTTTTTCCCAACTGAAATTTTAATGCAGCAGTATTCTAACTCTTTGGATGAAAATCTGGGTGCATAAGTTAATGGGGGATTGACACCTAATTTCCAGTGGATCAGAAATTTGTTCTAAGGGACCCATATTAGTTAATACTTACTTACTATGAAGTGCATGTGTTATTTTGTGTTGGGTTGACCTTGTCTAGCTGCCAATCACCTGTCCAGGTGCTCTCATCCCCTCTCTTCAACAGGACAGGAGAGAAAAGAGGATGAAAAAGCTCATCTGTTGAGCTAAAAGTGGGGAGATCTGTCTCCAATAACTGTCACAGGCAAAACAGATTTGAGAAAAGTTAATTTAATTTACTGACAACTAACACACAGAAATTAAAAAAAAAAAAACAACACATTGTCTCTCCCCTACCCCCACACCAGTTTGCAGGCTCAACCATACTTCAACTCTGATACCACTTCCACCTCGAGTGAGCAGTAGCAAGAGGATGGGTAACGGGGCAGGGAGCAGGCTGCAGTCATCTAAAACATCCCAGGAGATACCCTATACTACACGAAATTTTTAACAATCAATACATAAATGAGAATAAAAAGAGAGGATTAAAAAAAAAACCCAACAATTCTTTCCTTTTTCAGGACAATTTTCTCACTGGACTCAATGTATTTGAGTTTAAAAGGCTTTTGTAATTTTTCTATTAAAGTGGCACCATATACAATTAAGAAAATACAGAAAATATAATTCTGTTAAACTGCAGTTCTCAATCTCCATGAGAATTGCAAATGCGAATTAAAATATTAAAAATAAAGTGAAATTATTATCAAAGAAGTAAAGCATAAACCAAAATAAAAGTGATAAAATGAGTTATGCTGACAATTGTTGGCAGCAATTTAGTTTATTAATGTGCCAACAGCCAAATCTTGTTGCCTCACTTTGCTCCTCAGCTCTAGGAGACCTAACCCAATGCAAAGATTGAGGTGAGTTAGCTTTCCCCCATTCCCAGTTGCTACTGAAAAATCTCTAAGCAATAGACAGCCATAAAAGGGGGTTTTATCTGTAAGTCTGGGAAACACTGATGTATAAGAAATGCCAGTTGACTGAAAAACTCAAATAATGGTATCTTGTTCCTTATGAGAAATGAAGAGCCTGGGAATAGATGGTGGTGCCTGGGGTCTCTACTTAGCCAGGTTTCAATCAGTTCATTACTGTCTCACTAGTGAAAAACAGACAGATTGTGCTGGAAACACCAGTGTGGGAAGTACTGTGCGTATGGCAGAGGACTATATGGGAATTCATAGCAGATTTCTTCATTTCTTTCATGATGAAAGGTGCAAAAAATACTGAACTAGAGAAAAAGTATTTAATTGCATAAACGCATGATGAAATCTAAAAAGCACACCAGAAAATTTGGGGGTTGAATTAGGTTGCAAAGTGAATACAGGACAATAATGATGAATTAAAAAAAAAATAAATCAGTAAGTATTAATGTGTAAATTATATGTGACAAACCAGAATATTTATTCTAGTCTACTTAACAAGGAGTTGTAAAATCTCACTTGAGGTTCTTTATGTAGTTGAAGATCCAGGCTTTCAGAAAGCTAAATGTAAGGAAATTGCTTAAATGACATTTGCAGCATATGCCTTAAGCACTCCAAGGCAAAAAAAACTTGTTCCAGAAAACACCAGGGGTGCCCATGCACACACTGCAAGAGGAAACAAAGTTTCGGTGTTGGCCTTGCGGAGGCAGGAGCGAACCTGAGACTTTTCACAGAAACTTTCCATTGCCGTGTGTTATACAAAAAATGTGTAACCACACCAGTGCCAAGGAGTGGGATTCCAAATAGGACACTTGATTTTTGGGGAACTTGCTTCGTACAACTGCCCGAGTAGACCCGTGGCTGAATTAAGATCCAAGCACGTGCAATGGTGAGACAATGCCCACTCTCACCTCACATGCTAATGAGCAACCATAAACCACTCCTACCCTCCTCTCCAATGCTAATGAGGGATGGTATAAAATTGAGTCAGGGAATGAACTGGGTGGGACCCCACCACCACAAAGAAGAGCAGGGCACTAAAAGATCAATGGGACAATGCAGGATGCATGGTGGAGACTATCTCCTGCTCTCCCTCTCCCCGCTCTTTAAAGTCTGTATTGTTGAATCAACATTTGGTCTTGTTTGCACCTTAATTTGGGCAGAGGACTTTAATATTGAATCATAATAACACCGAAACAAGTGAACATTAGAGGCATCTTGGAAAACATGATATATTAAAAAAGTTGAGTCCAAATTTACTCAGTTTAGGATCAGATGACTTTTTTTTTTTTTAATGAGAAAATATAGGGGGGCAGATAAGATAGGAGTCTTGTAACTTTTTTTTCAATTGGAAATGCAGTGAGGGAAATATATTTTCTTGAGAAAAGTCTGAATTTGATCTTGAAAAAAGTGTTTCTATTCTAAGGATAACAGAATATCAGGAAAAGCAATCTAGAACCTAGTTCTGGTATCTCCTTCAAAGTAATATTTCAGTGAGGTGTTAAAACCAACAATCTCTTATAAACACCTGCTCTATCCCATCTTAGCTCAGGTGTTCTGGACTAGAAGTTTTTCTTGAACTTCAGCCCACATCTGCAGTGCTATGCAGGAGGGTATGGATCTTAATGGTCAAAGATGAACCTGACTTGAATACAAGACAAGTTTTTGAAATTGTCTGGACAGGTAGAGAAGTCAGTTAAAAAGAGGTCAAAGAGGAAAATAGAAAGAATGTGTAGGTTATGTCATATGGGTTATGGGTTTTTTAAGTTCAACATATAGAAGAACAGGTTCAATCCACAAGATCCTTATACCCATCCTAAAATTTTGACTGTAGTTTTAGAAATGAAGTCCTGAAGAGTTGTTGGTTCCCATGATGTAACAAAGCATTTCTGTAACTTTAGTGTAGATAAATGATTCTCTTTTTTCCCCTCTTAGAACTGTCAATTTCATTTGGACAGCCTAAATGTAGGCAGACCTTTTACTCCATGTCTCTTCAATCTAATCACTGTCCATAAGGCCACTTGTGTTCAATCGCCTTATTACACCTTTTATCTTACTGTGATTATTGTATCTTATTTTGTCTAAAGACTCCATGAGTTTTAAGTTATTGCTAAAATCCTGCTATGCCATATGCCAATTAAGTATGATCCAATTAAAGGCTCCTTTCTGTTGTTACAGCAGTGGGAATTCATTTGTGTGGTAAGTGCTCTTCTTGTAGCATATGAACTCAGTTCCAATCCAAAAACCAACAGTGCTTTGAAAGAAAGATTTGCAGTGATATCACAGTAATGTTTAACACTGATATTGTCTTTGTTTCATTTAGAAGAGTTACTTAGCTTGAATGAAGCACTGGATATCTTATAAGGTATGGCCACATACATTCATTGGATAGCTATGAAGCCAAATAATACAAGAGGAATTAGGAGACTGTATCGTCCAGAAATGATGAGAGACATTAGCGGTAGGATGATAATGATGATGTGGAGCTCCCAATGTTCAGAATGTAGAGCTAAGTTCAATTGAAAATGTCTCCACCATATGCAAAACAACCCCCAAGAATGCAGCATCGGAATGAAGTCCCTTCATTCTCTCTAACTGAGCCTAGATTGCATCACTGTCAAGACACAGAGAACAGTAAGAAGTTAAAAAACATTTTCATTTGCTTGATTTTTATCTTCTTGTTAATGACCTCAGCTTCAAACAAAATGTTGCAGGGAACTACCAGTAATAACAGAAAGCCTATGCTATAGTCTGTGTCCTTTGAGTACCATTCTATTTAAGCCCAAAATGTTAGTTAATTTCAAAATGTTGAGGTTGGGGTTCAGTAGTATCAGTAGTAATTTATGAAAGATATCACTGTAAAACTAAAAAGCTCTATTTTAATTTTGGTAATGTTCCTATTGCTGTCTCTACTCCACTGCCCCTCTTCTAAGTAATAACATTTTTTTCAAAACAGACATCAGGTAATAAGCAGCAAGGTTTTAAATCTCTGTATTCAATCTTAAAGTTTGGGTCATTTTTTCCCTTTTTTTTTTTTTTTTTTTTTTTTTTTTTTTTTTTTTTG
>VZRE01015939.1:216270-253324 GCA_013396775.1 Cephalopterus ornatus
TTTTTTTTTTTTTTGTTTGTTTATTTGTTTGGGGGTTTTTTGTTGTTTGTTTTGGTTTGGTTTTTTGTTTTTGTTTTTTTTATTTTATTGCTCTTGAAGATCAAGAAGTGAAAGGCTAACCCACTGAATTCCCTATTCTGGGCCTTACAAAAGGTGATGTGAGGTTTTTGTTATCAGTTCAAGCCTTGTATTCTGCTTTCTTTGGCCTTCCTTGATGTGTACACTTACCTGCCGCAACTACACAGCAGCTGCAGGAAGTTGTGGTATTGTGACAATATGTTTATATTCTTTCCCAAAAACTGTCTGCTAACATTTTCAAAATATATTGATTGCTCGATATTCATGGATACTGTTGCACCCTCTGTGGTCATGCCCACACTAGTTTGTGTCCTCATAGCACTGGGGTGGTGTAAAAGGAACTCTGGCAGTGAGATTACTTTCAAACATCTACAACAGCCTTGTATTGGCACTAACAAACTTATGTTGCTGCAGTTTAATTGCTTCTGGAAGAGAAACTAGCTAAATAAAGTCTAGACTGATGCTATTTATTCATGTGTCCATCTCTACTCTAATGTAAATGTTCACCATAGCAGTGTACACTAGACCTCTTTAACTTGATGATAATTTTTACTTTTAGATATCCATGGTCATTGTTTGCTAGAGAGAAGTTGTATTTTCTCTCGTTACAGTCTCATGAGGCAGAAAACTAGTTTTAAGGACTTCAAATTTAAACATTACAGAGAGACAGGTAGGGCGCAGAAGCATGACTGGTTTACCAGACATCAGCTGAAAAGTTGTTAGCAGACAATATTTTCAGAATCAAAGGAGAAATCTAATTGTTATGTTACCCACATAGTTTTTGATTGCCTTTTTTTTGTTTCAGTAAATAATTTCTTAAAATATCAGAACCCTGTAGATCTGTGATTGATATTTTTCTCTTACTACTTTCATTTGCAACATAACATCTACTGATTCCACTCTGGATAAGGACAAAAGAGAAAGAACTTTGGCATTCATCCTCATATTTTTAGAGCTAAACAGCAAGATGATTTAATAAAGATTTATCAGATAAACTTGATTGCTTCTTTGATAGAATTATAAAATTAGTGGATGAAAGAAAGGCATAATATGATATGCATTTCCAATTAATTAAAGAAAACATTTGATACTGGATTCTGTAAAAGCTGTTTTCTCAAAATTAATTTAAATTGGCTTGAATATGAATCTTATCATGTGGAATAACCACTGGTGGAAGATAATAAACAAAGGGAAGTGATGAGCTGCAAAATAGTGACTTAGGAGGAAATGACTGCTGGTTTACTGCCAGAGAAGGAGATCAGGTTATATTCTGTTCCTCACTAATTACTTTGCAGAGAGAGAAAAACAGCACATTAATTAATTCAAAGAGGGTACTAACTTGGGAGGAACTATAAAGGCTAAAGTGCTTTGAGGTGTACTTCTGCACTTCAATGCAGAAGATGAACTTGAATTCTAAACAAAAGCTGAGAAATATCAACAGATTTTAGGTAAAATTTTCCCAAATCCAATTTTTGTGAGGTAAGCTACAGTTCAGAAAAAAAAATCTTATGCATATTCTAAGTTCTCATTGACTTCAGTAGGCATTAATCATAAATTTACATGTTGTGTGGAATAATGAAGCACTTAAGCACAGGTTTAAGATTAAGCTTATTCTAATGTTCTTTGCCGTTGCAGATTCTATAAAGAACAGATGAAACCTAAAAATAAAAGAATATTAGAGAAATGTAAATGTGATCCTACATTAAAATAAACCTTCTTTTTGTATGGCCCATGTTATTATCTGGAAATAGGATTAAGGATAATGAGGGAAAAATTGTAATTTCAATTTCCCATTTTATAAATCACAAGCAAATCTTTGCATCCTCAGACATACTCCTGATGTATCCCTCTTCCCCCCCACTCTTTAGATATAACACACTAAGAGTAATTAAATAAGTGCTTGAGAAAGTAAATTTCTTAGTGCAAGGGATGAAATTCAAAAAAAGAAATTGTACTTTATTGAAATCAATGATAAAACTCCCGCAAATTCTCAAAAGGATTAGAATTTTACCAGAACAGGGTGATGCAGACATGTACCTCACACTGTAACTTTTGCCACCTATGAAGTATAGGAGTCTAATTTTGATCTATCATGAAAAAGAAATTTCATGACCTAAAAGAACTTTTTATGGACTGGAGATGGAGTGTGAAGCCTAGAAGGGAAAAAAGTCATTTGAGAGACTATGAGCACTTCTAAGGTATGCCTCCACCTTCAAAGTGTCTGCTTGAATTAACCAAATAAAAAAAGAAAGCCATGAAAAAAAACTGAGGAAGCCTGCCCAAACTATACTTGTGACTATGCAGCTTTTTACTCCAGCTTCCACCCAAAAGGATCCCCACAAGGACAGAATAGTCTTGTCACAGAATCAGAATAAAGACAACCAGGGAACGCATTTGAGGTGTGAACATTTCACAGAAGAACAGCTGTGTGCAGCAATGTTTGCCTGCTGTGGATCAGCACATGAAGCTGATGTTCATGTCGTGCTTCCGTATGTGGAACAGGATGAACACTGTGAATCCCTTCCCTACCTGACACTGCTTACATGCAGCTACAAATCACTTCTTGATTAAAATCAGTTTTGCAGGAGGGATGCTTCTAGATTAATTTTTTATTTGCAGCAAAACTGGATACAAGGGAGAATAAAACCCTTTAAATTAATTATTTTGTGTCTGGAAAGGCATGAAGACTTTCAGCAAATTAAATTTTCAAAGTAGTTTCAGCCTGTCACCCAAAAAGGCTGGGGTACACTTGGGAGTTTGATTGAAAAATGGAGGTAGATGTTGCCACTCAGTATATAAATCAGCAGAAATGTGAATGCTATCCAAAAGAGCTGAACATCTACAGAACTAGACTTAGTGTGAGCAACATGTCCAGTCAGCTTAATTTTCACTGATGCAATGTCCTTGGGATAGGTATTTAGCATCTGATAATTGACCATCTCCTCATCCATGGCCAGACCTGATTTATGATGGCAAATGAAAGGACAGAGATTGTATTGAGAACAGAAAGATCTTTTAACTGATTTTGCAAATCAGACTTGAAAAACAGTGTGAAACAATGCTGGAATATTTGCCTTGGAGTCCTAGTAGAAGAATATTTGTGCTAATGGTGCTCATTGAATCTTAGGGGAACAGTGATGTAACTAAATAGAGGTTTATAAAGGACAAAGAAAATTTTCCACAAATTCTTTCAGATTTTAAGGGGTTCGGGTAAAAGTTAAGGCATTCCACACCAGTCAGAACTGTGCAATTTTTGGTACCAAAGTGGGATAAAGAATTGTAGAATTGTAGAAGCAGAGAATAATGAAAGTGGGGGGAGATCAGCTAAAGTCTTCATAGTATCTAATTCATTCATCCTCTTTGCTGACAAATTCACCATGTCCACAGTGAAAGAAGTTCTTTTATAGCATTAGTCAGCAAAGTTCATTGATCAATGACCGCAGGTGTCCATTCATCAGTTTAATCAGATTGTAAAGTAGAATATAAAGAAGCTGATGGAAACTGGCAAGGAGCTCACATGGACAAAGTTAAGCCTATGAAAATTTGTTTCTAGACTAGTTTTGTTTCGGGGCAAGACATCAATATTTTGAATATTCATTTAAATTCTTAAAACACAGAAGAATTTACTTATCTGCAGATGGGGGCAGGGGAAATTCTCTGAAGAAACTGATTTTTGATACTTAGGCTACTGGATGACATCTTCCAGGACCAGGCAGGGATTTGTCACAAAAAGGCTCAGTTAGGATTTGGGATATGAAGTTCTGAGTGTCAGTATAAGGATGTCCCATCCCTGGAGGTTTTCAATGCCAGGCTGGATGGGATTCTGAGCAACCTGATCTAGTGAAAGTTGTCAAGGTAGTTTGAATTAATGATCTTTAAGGCCCCTTCCAACCCTAGACATTATATGAGTCTATGTTTTTATGAAAACAGAAAAAAATATTTCGTTATTCCTGATTAGATCCCAAATGGAACAAAGAAATGAATTTCCACTCTCCGTGAGCCACTGCCTGCCCCTCATGCCCACTCTACAGCCTGTGGTAACAGAGTGCAGCACTTCTATACTCGATGCTGAGCACCATCTTCGCAGGATTAACACCTCAGTAATCTGGGAAGCAATAATGAATAAAGAAATGTCATGGTCACAGCTGCAGCAAGCTAATATTGAGAATGTAATGTGATATTGGAGCAAAAATAGCTCACACAATTTGGGGATATATTCTCACAGGTATCTTGCCACAAAGATTTTTCTTTTCTGTTCACCTGCAGTGTGAGTAGATTCAGAATGCTGCATTAAATGTAGGGCATCTCATTGCCAGAAAAATATTGAAGAGATTTCAGAGAAGAGGATTAAAAACAGTTAGGAGGGTGAAGACGTCATCTAGGAAGAAAGATTGGAAGAGTTAAATATGCCTAGATTGAATGGCTGACAAAAGACCACTGATATGTGAAGGGTAAGAAAACACTGGAAGACAGATATTATTTAAGATATTAAATGAAATAATAGCATATGATATGTCCTCATCTGAGTTTCATTATTCCTATAAATATCATATTTTACCAGACGAAATAATCCCCCTAACAGTGATGTCTATTAGGCTGTCACAGGACTGACTTGTTCAGCCCAATTAGCTTATCAATAGCAGTACTTGTCAGTGATGTAACAATATATTTTCTTGCAGTGAAGAACTTCAACAACAAATACAAACCTTGAGGCTTGTCAGGCTCTGAAGCAACTGCTTTTGTCCTTCTATTTCCTTCTCTTTCACCTTCTTTTGGACACTTTTTTTTTGTTTTACAGTTTGTTCCTGACCAACTATTAGAGCTTCTTTGGTTCTCTTCAGACCCTCCAGCTGGCAAACATAGAGTAAATAATGCTCTGTCTTCCTGGACTAATTGTTATACTTACCAACCAGTGGATATTTCTCACAAGCGTAAAAAAGTATTTGGATAACAGAGACACCACAGAGATTGTAGCTACAGCCAACCACATACAAAAAGGACACCAGAGGATGGGAAAAATGTGTGTAAATCTCATTTTTTTATCCACTTATGCAATGCAAAATCAGTTTTTAATTTGGATCAGACAATTTTGTAATGGGCGTTTTCAATTTTGTTTACAAATTGATAAGTTACTAGTGGGGTAAAAGCCCCATGTCTAAAACTAAATAAAATAAAACACTTGCAAATGGGCAAGATTATATGAGCAGAATGAAGCCCCCAGAATCCAAAAGGAAATGGTCAGTGACCTGCTACACCCCTTAGTCATACACAAATCTATGAGGTGGTATAGGATCCACCCAAGGATACTGAGGGAGCTGGTGGAAGAGTTCACTGAGCCTCTTTCAGTTGTTAGACAGCAGTCCTGGGTAACTGGAGAGTTCCGATTTGACTGGATGTTAGCTAATTTGACACCCATCTACAAGAAAGATCAAAAGTAAGATCTAGTGACATACAGGCCTGTCAGCCTGACCTTGGTGCCGTGAAGGTTATGGAGTAGATCATTTTGACTGCCATCACATGGCACACACAAGACAACGGGAGGATCAGGCCCAGCCAGCACAGGTTTAGGAAAGTCAGGTCCTGCTTAGTGAATAAGGGAAAGGCTACAGATGTTGTCTATGTGGACTTCAGTAAAGCCTTGGAAACTGTTTCCCACAACATTTTCCTGGAGAAACTTCCAGCCCCTGGCTTGGACAGGCACACTCTTTGCTGGGTTAAGAACTGGCTGAATTGCATGGCCAAGGCACTGGTGGTGAATGGTCCCAATTGGTAGCTGGTCACAGGCAGTGTTCCCCAGGGATCAGTAATGGGGCTAGTCCTGTTTGATATCTTTATTGATGAACTGGATGAGTAGACGAAGTGCACCCTCAGTGAATTTGCAGGAGACACTAAACTGAGCAGAACTGTTTATCTGCTGGAGGGTAAGAAGGCTCTGAGGAGGGATCTGGACAGGCTGGATCAATGGGCAGAGACCTGTTAAATGAGGTTCAACAAGTCCAAGGGCCAGGTCCTGCACTTGGATCACAACAATGCCATGCAAGGCTACAGGCTGGGGTAAGAGTGGCTGGAAAACTACCTGGTGGAAAAGGACCTGAGATTGTTGGTTGACGGCCAGCAGAACATCAGATAGCAGTGTGAACAGGTGGCCAGGAAGGCCAATGACATCTTATCTTGTATCAGAAATAGTGTGGCCAGCAGGACTGTGATTGTCCTCCAGTGCTTGCCACTGGTTAGGCCAATCCTTGTGTTCACTTTTAGGCCCTTCACTACAAGACAGACTTTGAGATGCTGGAGCACAAGTCTGATGAGGAGTGAATGAGAGAGCTATCCCTGGAAATACCTAAAAGACGTGTAGATGTGACCAATAGGGACATGATTTAATGGTGAACTCAGCAGTGCTGGGTTAGTGGTTGGACTTGATGATCTTAGAAGTCTTTTCTAACAGAAACTGTTCTAGGTTTCTATGATTCTTCTCATTGTTTGTCTCTTTTTTTTTCTTCTTTATCTTCTCAGCATCTCCTACACTGTACTATTCCATCAGAAGCTGAAAATATATTTGAGTTTTACGTGCTATTTTGTCATGGTTACTCACACATGCAGATTTGCCTAATGAGCTCTTTTTAATGGCACTCATTAGTATTTCTTTAAAATCACAAAGTTTCTGAAAAAATTATTATTAATCTCAGAATTCTGTGGTTAATCTGCCTATTACTTTGCATGTGTGAATATGTGCACACAGACAGACACACACTTAGGATTTGATCTATTAAATGACATTTGGCTCTTACTGAAGTGTGTATTTCTAAAGCAATTGTAGCACTGAGCAAATAGATCAATGTGAGGCTCTTTAACAAATACAGTATAGGATGTCTTATGTCTCAAACAAGTTTTCCTTCAGGGCTGGTAGACAAAAACTCTCTGTTTGTAAATATCTTGGCATGTCTTTATGGATGCCCTGACCATAAGCAATATTTATGAGTTTTATATTTTTGTGGACTGTCAGTGTGGCAGCAGTTTCAAACTACCCTTTCCTGAAATATTTGCAAAGCTTCCATGTTACTCTACTAGTGGCACTGACATATGAATTAGTAGTGTCCTAGCCCACATTATTCGTCTCAGCATCTGACTTTTGTGATGGAGTTCGTTCATGTCAGAAGACTGTATTTATGAACTGAGTAGTTTATATCCATTGATATCCTCAAATACATTTTGTTTCCTCCCTGATTTGTTCTCTGTCAAGAGCTAGTAGAAAGTTTCATGCCTTAATAGAACAAATACATCCAATACATGTATACAGGGATCTCTGCTTTGTGTTATGAAGCGATGGGCTTCATAACACACCTGCGGCAGTCAATGACATGAAGATATCAGGATGCTTGAGTTGTCAATCCACATGTTCCCATTTCTCACCCGAAAAAGAATCTGCTTCATCATTGGTGAACCTTGTGACCATGGCAGCAGATTTGGCACTTGTGGTATGGTCAGAAAAAACAGTTCTGTTTTTTGTACTGCTCCAGGGACAGTGGTTGTACCCAAGGCTGCCGACAGGTGCCCCCAGACAGGACCAATGCATGACTTGCACACCTTGTTCTTATTTTTCTCATTTCCTGACTTTAATTGTCACCATCCTATTACCTGTCTTTTCTCCATCACAGTCTGCTTAGCTAAGAAACCTTAGCTCTATTTACTATGTTTTCCATAATTCCTGGTTTTCTTGCAAGTGTACACAAATTTGGTATTTATGATATTGCTGATTTGATAATGTCAGCTTTATATGGAACTGGCCTTGCAAGATTCTGCTCCCAAAAATTTTCATTGTGGTCTCCTCCAACTATCTGTGAAGTTGGGTCATTTTCCCATAGCTCCCCCTTAAATGCCTGTGACACTCAGTTATCTCTCATGGCGCTATCCATAACTTTAGTCAGTTTCTCACAACGTTTTCTATCTCACACCGTTTTTGATCATGTCCAGCAGTTTCTCATTATATATATATATATACGTATATATATATATATATATATATATAGTCTTGTTCCATGCCCTTGTCAGTTAGCTGAACTCTCTTAAACCTGCAGGCCTAACACCTTAAACTGCATATTATTGGAGTATATAAGTACATAAAATTGTATGAATTTAGAGGTGCTGGAGGAACTGCATACAGTGTGTGAGCAGGTTGTTTATTAGATAGATACCTGATGATGTTACTCGTGGTTGCCCTGTGAGTAGACTGTATTTTAAAAGACACATATCAGAGAACAGCTTTTCATGAAGAGGTAAACCATAATGTGATGCCTCGACTAAACTTGTTTTCACAATTAAGTGTTAGAGGAAAGCCCCTATGACTTTCCAGCCTTTCTGGTATCTTTTTTTTTTTTTAAATGAAGTTCAATGGGGAGCACACTGGGAAGCAGAGTTTACTGAGTACCACAGGTTTAGACATTTTAAAGACATGGGGCAGCAAAGCATCTCCAAGCTGCAGGAGGTGGCTGGAAGCATGTGCAGATGGTGGAAAGATGCCTGCCTTGGGAAGCATCAACAATGGCCAGTTGGAAAGCAACAGCAGAATAGGAAGAGATCCTGAAATTCAAGGGTCTCTCTGAGCATGTGGCAATTTTACACACTCTTCAAAAAAAAATGAATTGCTGCAATCAGATGTGACAACCGGGTAACCTCTACTAACTCTTACTATGCTTTAGAACTGTCTTTTAGTATCACCATTTATGTTTTGTCAAAAATCATTCAATATTATGAAAATAGCATGAATACTTAAAATACAGTGTAAGAAATGGTGACTTTTTAAACCATGCTAGGGGTACAGTGCCTAGAGGCATTTTCTTGATCTCTATTATCAGGCATCATGGTGGTGTCTTTTGCCTTTAGTGCAATGCATATCACTGGTTTGCTTTGGTTAAAAGTTAAAGAACTCCAGTCCTTATTATCTTTTGCAGTGGGCTAGCAGAAATGTGTCTCAATGTTGTTTTTTTTCCCCTAAATCTAGACTGTAATATAATCTCTAAAGAAGATGTTGCACTTTGCAAGAAACAACCACTGCCCAAAGCATTGAGTCCTTGCAAATTATAAGGTCTAGAAAAGTGTAATTCTGAATAGTTCTCTCCCTCATGTTGATCAGAATGTCAGAAGAAGTGAAAAAAACCTGGATGTGCAATCATTCACTAATGTTAAAAGAGAGCAAAATTCAATGTTTCTGTTTAGGAATAAAGCTATCTACAGATACCTGATCAAAGAATTTTCAGAAGAGAAAAGTGGTTTGCCACCAAAGAACTGCATTTCAGGTTCAGATTCAAATTGTTGGGTTTAGTTGTGTAAATGCATTAATTTTGATTTGGTTTAATATTGTTGGTGTTTAGCCCCAGCATGCAACTAAGCACCGCAGAGACACTTGCTCGACCCCCTCCTTTAGTGGGCAAGTGGAGAGAATCAGAAGTGTGAGAGTGAGAAAACTCACGGGTTGAGATAAAATCAGTTTGAATTATTATTATTATAATAATCATAATATAATCATAAACAACAAAGAGAAAAATAAAAGCCAAGGGAAGACAAGTGATTTGTGTTGAAATAATCGCTGACCGCCAACCAATTGATGCCTAGCCAGTTCCAAAGCAGTAGTCCCACCACCAACCTCTGCACAACTTTATATGCTGAGCCTGACATCATATGGAATAGCTGGGGTCAGCTGTCCTGGATGTGTCTTCTTCTGACTTCTTGTGTGCCCCCAGGCCGCTCCCTGGTGTGGTGGGGTGGGAAGCAAAAAAAGCCTTGACTCTGTGCGAGCACTGCTCAGCAGTAACGAAAACATCCCTGTTTTACCAACTTTGTTTCCAGCATAAATCCAAAACACAATCCCATACCAGATATTATGAAGAAGTCTATCTCAGCCAAAACCCACACAAAGCTTTATACTGCATTTCACCATCAATCCATGTTTTCCAATATATAGGGCTGCATGGAAAAAAAATTTCTTCAGACGCCAATATCTTATTTTCCATCTGACCAAGCTGCATAGGACCTCAGAGGAGTAAGGACTCTCTGTTAAAGTGGGAAATAAGATTTGTGCATAAATCATGACATTTAAAAGAAAATCAGGACTGGAGATTTCTAGTTAGATCAAAGGCCCATGGTAACAAAATAGGTCTGACTGAAACGACATTACCTCTCTTGTAGCTATAAGAAAAAAAAAAAAAGAGACAAATAAGAGGATTCAATCATTTATTGATATCTTGGTTAAATTTACTCATTTAGGAGAATTTAGAGACTTCTTGAGGTTCCTTTCAGAAATACAGATGGGAAGATTAGTGAGTACTTTAAGTAAATAGATGATTTAGAAGACAGACATAGAAATTTTCAGCTTTTTTATTCCCTCAAAAATAGTTCCAGAAGGACTTAAATTAGGTCACATATGTCCTTGGTTAGGTCTTAAAAAAACCCAACTAAACACAAGGCTTAGAAAATTTCAAAAAAATTCTTTTAGCAATTAATGTAAAAAAAATGCTTTATTTTAGCTTTTTTTTGGTATTTACTTGTTAAAAAATTATTTTTCACTTTGAGAAAGAGTGTAATCTTATTTGAATTAGGCATTTTTAAAAATTATGAAAAGGAGTTAGTCACACATTTCAGACTCTTAAAAGTCTTTTCTAACATAAAATATTCTAATTTAACAATTTTTTATTTATAAATAAAATATATTTTTATTGTAGTTTATGAAGATGGAATCAAATTATTTTATCTCATATTTATAGATGGGTTCAAAAATAGGTGTTTGACAGAGGATTAATTAAGGTCTTGATTTGCAAAATATTAAAATAGAAGATGAGGGGCATTGCTTTCATTATGAAATGTGTATTTTTCTGAGTATTAAGACTTTATTGCAAGTACTTAGGTAAAATAGAATAAAATCTCTCTCAGCTTCATGATGATGGATCTTCAATGCTTATATCTGGGCAGGTAAATTTGATGTTAACCTTTATATATCTGTTTATAGATATGTATAACTATAACATAGAAATGGATAACTATAACATAACTATGTCCATACTTCCCATATTATTAATATAACTCATGTGTGCACACCATCAAATTTCACAATACAGTCAGCTTGGCTGCTGCAGGACGGGTGTTTAACCACTCTTTATGTTATCACAGACAAGTGACTGAACCTAACAAGCACCTGCCTCTAATTGTTAGGGAAATTCACCTTCTGCCTTATAGACAAGGCCTGGAGGGATTGCAGCAGTGATGTAGTGTTTCTTTTCTCCCTCGTTTGTTCCTATCCATCCATGACTGAGACAGACCAGACAGGGAGTATCCGTTTAGACAATTTTAAACAACCATTATAGGACAATAATTCTTATCTGGTGGCTGAAGCTTGGTGGTTTCTGTCAAAGTACTGAGGCAGTTTTGAACTGAATTCCACAAAGGGAAGGTGTTATTTCCCTACATGTGTATTCTCTCATCAGATAGCTGAGGCAAAAGCTGAAATATTTAAAAAAGGAAAAAATCTATATAAGTTGTCTGATGGATATCCTTATTAATCCAAAGGAAATTTTAGACGTATTATTTTGAAAGAATGTTTAGATAAAAATCAGTAATATCTATTTTTCCTTGCTATTAGAAAATATAAACTCTTTTTCTTCCTGCCACATGTGAAAATCTAATGGTAAACCTGAAATATATACTGCAGTATTTTCTTTCCCCTTGCCATTAAAAAAAAAAAAATGGCTTGCATGGGCATTATTCTTCATGGTAAATTGTTTAGTATTCACTTTTAAGCATATTTTACAATGTAAAAATGTAATTTTTCATTAAAATTAAATAAAGCTATTGTATTTATGAATTCTAAATCATTAACTCTCTTTTACATCACTGTTTATGACCGTATTTTTATTGTTCCAAGCAGTATCTGCACTTAAGTAACTCAAATTCTTTAAATTATGACTTAACTTGAAAGATGTATAGTTAAAGAGCCTGTAAGTAAAACTTTTAGGGATAATAAAACACGTTTGGTTAAAAGTGAAATATTCTCCTGCCACTTCACTTAAAAGGTTACTATTAAACTAAAGGGTTACTATCCACCACTAAATTTAATATGTAGTTAACACTTGACAAATTGGTAAGTTTTACACATTTCCATGTTTCCTGGCTTTCTGGTACAGGAATCTTCATTATTAGCCTGTTGTGAGAAAGTATATCTAGTGTTTTGAGCATTAGAAACTTATAATTTCAGGATACTTGTAGAATAATATTCTTCAGAGAAGTTCCAACTGATTTCCTGAATTCCTATGGTTATTTTAGCAGACTCTCAAAGACAAAGAAATTGCACCCACAAGCCATGCCAACAAATATTATGTAACTTTCAAAATCTTGCAATTCAAATCAAGAATACAATCTCACCAGTCTCTTAAAACATAAGATTAAAAGAATTGCAAACTGTGGTAGAATAACAATGTCAGTAAAGTATAAAGCAATAGACAAATTTTATGATCAAGACTTTAAATGTTATTCTAAAGCTGTTCTTAATCCGAATTCAAATATTGCCTTTTTTTTTTTTTGCCTTCCTAGAGATTTCTACTTTCTCCCTCCATACTTTAAGTATACTTGTTGGCATCTTTTTTTCATCTAGAACCAGAGCTTTACTGTTAAATGTTACTTATTACAACTAGACAGAATTATTTTTCTATGCATTGTTAATTCTACTTATCAGGGCCCTGGGGGAACTGACCCTGCTCAACCTTCTCTAGGGCCTTCCTCCAGTCATACTCATGGCCCAGAACATTGTTTCAGTCTTCCGGGGCTGACAACCCTTCGACAACAAGACAAGAAATAGTCTACATGGATACCAAAGCTACAAAGAAAGTAGTACTGTAGGTACAGATAGGATGTACTCCTCTACAGTGAGTGCTTTGCCATCCATTTAGCTACTGTGATGGTTCGCTCATACTCCTGCATTTTGCTGCCAGTGCACACTGGGATAGAAAACATTCAACAAAGTAGTAGTTCTGTCTGAAGGTCTCCTCCCAGAACCTAGCACTGAAAAAAACCTGTCCCAACCAACCCTCAAACATAAGTTACTTTTCCTTTTTCACTGACATTTTTCTCCATGGAAGTGTTTAAAACCATATCCTCTACACAGTGGTAGTTTTTGCCTTTTTTTTCTTACAGATTTTTTTCTTATTATATAAAATATTAGTTGCTGATATATAACATTTGAACTTATCTGTTTCCTTCTCATTACCTAGTGATGCATAATTACTCATTTGTAAATTACTAGCTAGCTGTGCATTGTAAGAAAGAAGCATAAATATATTCGGTGAGTTCAATTTAAATTTTGTTAGATTTTTTTTTTACCTAAGGAGCTTGTTCTTAAGTGTATTGGAAAAAGAAAAATCTGAAAATACAACTCTTGATTTGAGAATGTGGTTTATTAAATGTAGTAATATCATGCACTAATTATCATGGGATGAATTAGATTAATTATTTTAAGTCTAAATGAGATTACGACTGTGAATTTGATTAATAGAAGAGCCTGTGGGGACAGCTCCTGGGGTGGCTCCATCAGGACTTTAACAATATTGTCTTGATGAAGCAAATCAACTGCATAATCTATAAAGCCCTGTAAGCACTGTCAGAGAAGACAGTAAAGTATATGCTTAGGTGTTTTTTGGACTGAAACAAAAAATCCTCACCTCTGACTTAGCTTCTGACATGCTCTCAGTATCTCCTCACAGTGATCATAGGAATGACAATGCCATCATATAATCACAGGCAGACACGTGGAGCTTATGATAGTTCAGTGCTCCTGTCCTGTTTAAACACAGGGTAAGGCAGAGCCCTTCAGAAAAATAGCATGTTGTCTAGGTTCCCAAAAAAATGGGTAGTTTGCCATCTACAAATTATATTTTTGGACAGTTTCAATCAAGGGACAGTTTAATTAGGTTTCAATATCTTCAGTTATTACTGCAACAGAAAATTGTCAAGACTTGTTCCTGACTGATAACATCACTGATATCTTTTCTACTGACATGGTATTTTTTACTGTGAGCCAATCTTTGCATCATGAAGCACATGAAAAGCTTTTCTAAATTAATAAAGAAAGCAATAGTCTGCTTTACTTGACATTAGTAGAAACCTTTTCCAATGCTTGAATGTTTTCACTACGGAGATAACTCTCTCATGTCTGAACAGAACCTCCTCTCATTCAGCTTCAGCTTGCTGTGCCTTATACTCACTGGGCACCACGGTGTCTGCCCAGCTCTGTGTTCTTGCAACCCCCATCTTGGGCACGAGCAGGCTGCTGTCAGGTCTCCTCAAAGTCATCTCGTCTCCGGACTGAACAAGCCCCAGTCCCTCAGCATCTCCATAGAGAGAAAGAGCTTCAGACCTAACCAGCTTGGGGGCCTTCTGCTGAACTCATTCCAGTTTATCAGTATCTATCACCTGTGGGGGACTCAGAACCGGATGAAGTATTTATATGTACTCTTCAGAATATTGACAGAGCCCATGTCCCTCCATCTCCTTCCTACAGTCTTGTTGGTACATATTGGTAAGATGATTATTTGAAGGGGCATTTAAAATGCTCTACCCAACATATACAATGTCTTGTTCTGTACTTTCTTCTTATTTCTATACACTATGTTGCATCTTTTATTTCTTCATTGCCCAATATAACATGGTCTTATTTTGCCATGAATCCATACTGCATTGCAGTTTGAAATCAATCAACAGTTTTGAAAAGAGATTTCACCCTCTTCTCAGGTAAAAACCATCCTGATGCCTTGGTGTCATCATAAGATGATGCTATTACAGATAGCTAATGGGAATAACATAGAAAGAAGGACTGATGCTCACACAATACTGTGATAATTTTCTATGATATATTTCACCCCTAAGCACCTCAAAGGGCTTTACAGATTGATTTATATTCTGCTCACAAGGATAATTTCATACGTACATGTGTATGTATGTATGTACTTGTACAGCCACACTTCAGATTAGGACAGGAATTAAAGGCCATATCCAGCCCAAAATGCAAGATGAATGTACTCATAAAACATCCTTCACAACAGTTAACGCTTCAGACTTTTTTCTTTCAGTGCTGTACCTACAGCAAGTCATAATTCATAAAATATCAGTATTTACTGTCCAGATGCAAAACTGAAATTCAATTTAACCTCACTGTGTTCACAAAAATAGTTTTATCTAGAATATATATGCAAAGAGGGATTTTAGATACTTTTTTTTGCAGCTTGTAATTGCAACTATTTTAAAATACATCATCAACTTTCATTTCCTAACTAATTTTCAGACTGTATGAAAGGGATGACTTCCTTGGGAATATAGATCAGGTAAAATCATGTGTTTCCGGTGGGATTCTTCTGAGAATTTTAGAGTAAAAATTTTTCTAGTTGGATGAAGGATTCTAGAAATTAATAATACAGATTTTTACCTCATTTCAACACAGACTTTGTTCAAAATCATGTTCCATCATTTATTTTTCCTTCTCTAAATTTGTATTAACACACTGTTTTTTTCTGATTTGTCTCAGATACATGTTGAATAACTAGTCATTGCTAAGAGTTTATGGTGGGTTTGGGTTGTTTATTTTTTCTTTTTGCTTACATTCATTGATTGTATTCATTGAATTATTTTAAACTCATAATGAAGTATCCTTTCAGGACATTTTAATCCACATAAGAACCATCCAACTTTTTCACTAAAACCTTTTATTTTTTTTCTGAAATAGATGCCAGAAAAGTATGATATATTTCAAGGACTTCAGGTTTCGTAAATCCACAATAGACTTTTGAAGTGACTCTTTTCCTAGTATCTTGGAGAAAGGCTTTGTTAGATAGAAGAATTGCTGCTCCTGACCTTTTGAATCAAAAATATAGCCAGGAAGATTTATTATGGGGTGATCAAGACATCACATGGGGACTTCATCGCTCATTAGGCCATTATTACTTTGATGTACACTTTTTATGATGCCCAGAGCTCACACAGCAGTAGGAAGCACAGCAAACATATTATTTGACTAGTACAGCTTAGTGGGGATCTATGCTGTGTTGACTTTTTGGTTTAGCTTCTCATGAATTGAATTATTCCCCATACAGGAATATGTCCACAGGAAAAATTCTGTAGTGAATTTCTATAGATAAATCTGTAGAGAAAATAAGGCAAGATTTTTTAGTGACTTTGAGATTTCCATTTGGATATTAATTTGCCTTCATGATTAAGAATTTAATAATCCTCAAATTAAAAGGGTTTTTTTATGGGGTGTGGCAGAGTGTCTAATCTGTGAAAATTTCTCAGAAGTAAATGTTTCGGCTCTGTCTAAATTAATCAATGACCTAGAAGTCAGTTATCCATTGTTTACCCATACAACACAGCTGTTAACTTTGTTTTCTGCTTCATCAGATAAGAGGCCACTTGTAATGTTTACTTAGATGCTGTAGCAATGCTTTTGAAAAAGATTTTTGGGACAAGGCATACAGCTAATTCCTCCTCCCACAGCTCTTCCATGAACACTTACCACTTCTGTAACTGTGGTCTGTGTGGCTCTTGGGTATATGAATACTTTGTGTTTGATGAGATATTTGACTCAACCCAAATATGGATATCTCTCTGTTCCCCGCACCATCAGGTTTTTTGTGTCTATCTCAACAATTAATTTTTACCGAATTAATTTTTTGGTGGAAGTTTTGAATAACAAAATGCGTATTACTGCTCTTGTCAAGGACACAGAAACATAGAATCGTTTAGGTTGCAAAAGTCCTCTAAGATCATGAGGTGCAACCATTAACCCAGCACTGCCAAGTCCACCACTAAACCGTATCCCTAAATGACACATCTACATATCTTTTTAATACCTCTAGAGATGATAACTACCATTTCCCTGGGTGGCCTGTTCCAAAGCTTGACAACACTATCCATAAAGACTTTTTTCTTAATAGCCAAACTAAACTTCATCTGGCAAAACTTGAGGCCACGTCCTCTTCTCCTATCACTTGTTAATTGGGAGAAGAGACTGACCCCCACCTCACTGTAACCTCCTTTCAGGTAGTTGTAGAGAGCAACAAGGTTTCCCTTGAGCCTCCTTTTCTCCAGGCTAAAGAACCCACAGCTCCTGACTGTGAGTCTCTTACATCTAGACAGACCACTCAACCTATTAAACTAATCTTTTCTAAGGCTACTCTATCCTACTTCCTAAATCTTTTCAACTAATTTTTTTTTAATAGTATAAATGGGCTTTGAAATATCTTCTATTATCCTATTTGACATGTTTCAGGTTATTATTCAGGCTTTGTGTATAAAATGGCTTAGCCTATAAGAAAGATGGAGAGAAACTATTTACAAGGCTATACAGTGACAAGACAAGGGATAATGAATTAAAACGGGGAGAGAGTATATTTAGATTAGATAGCAGGAAAAAATTCTTCATTATGAGAGTGGTGAGGCATTGGAACAGGTTGCCTAGGGAAGTCATGGCTGTCCCATCCCTGAAATGTTCAAGGCCAGGTTGGATGGAGCTCTGAGCAACCTGGTCTCTGGGTTTCTCAGCCCATGGTAGGAAGGCTGGAACTAAATGATCTTTAAGGTCCCTTCCACCACAAGTCATTTTAAGATTCTATGATCATTTTAAAAGGTTGTTTAACTTCAGGGTGACTTTTTTCTGTTTTCTTTGGTTTTTTTGTAGAATATTATCACTGATTTATTGCAATTATGATGCAGAAATGCTTAGAATAAATGTATTACTTGGATACTCTTATTTAATCTGATTTTGTAACATACCATCTTCATCTAGTGTAATGGTTTTCCCAAGATTTGCATAGTCTGTGACGTACCTCCAGAAATACACCTAGAATGTCAAACATTCTGACATCCTAGGGGTCCCTACAAGCTTTGTGATCTTTGTTATTCTGATATTACTTTGTTATCTTCAGGTGATTCACATCTGCTATTTTGATTATAAAATAGAAAATAATTTCTATGCGTCTACTTCAGAACATCTATTTTTGGTTGTTCAGGTGATTTGACGGAATCCACAAAGGTAACTCAGAGGTAAGAGGGACAGTCAGTTTTATTCACAAAATCGTATTTTGACTGCTGTGAACCACAGATGGTATAACAAAGACTAGCACTGAATTATTACTATGTATTCTCTTTCAACATAAGTTTGCAGAATGTTTCTGAAAATCCTTGGGATAAGTAGCTGTGCATCAACATCAGTGGTTGTTTCTATCTTCTTTTTTTTTCATGATGTAGATACTGGGATGGGACGTGCTTGAGAAAAGTGACCTATGCTCTTAATGAAACTTGAAATTCTGCATTGCTTCCTGAAAGACTGCTACAGATCTTCTACATAGAAAAAGATAAAATCAGAGTTACCAAATAGGTTTTTGTCAGTCATAAAGAAAGGACTTGTAGTTTCTATTCCCAAGGGGTAATATTGGGAACCTTAGGAATTCAGAGAAGAGCAAAACTAGATGAGTATTATGGGTTCCATGAGATGCTTTGACAGGCTAATATTTGTGTCATGCAGTTCCTTTCAGGTATCTGACAGTCTGGGTTTAATAACAGAAACTAGCTGTTTCTTAAAAGTTAGATGTTTAAATAGAAACTTGTTTCTGAAGGTCCAGTGTTTCCCTCATGCAACCAGCAGCTCTGAAATTATGCTTTATTTACAGTCAAATTACTATTCTTAGTCTATAAACCAGAATTTTCTTTCATATGTGTTTGTGAAATAGACTGCATATGTTGACAGCTGAGTGAAATAAGAGCAATTTCAGTTGCTGGCCAAAGTACAGCAATTAGAAACAAAAAACCCCATGAAAGTTCCTAATAAAAAAAAACAAACAAAAAACAACAAACAAACAAACATCAGCAACAGCAACAAAAAGAACCACAAACCCACCCAGAAAATAAAAACCAAAAAACCCAAAACAAAAAAACCAAACAAAACCCCAAACAAACCCCTAAAACAAACAAAACAAAAAAAACCAAAACAACTCCCCTCCCAACAAAACAAACAAACAAACCACCAACAAACCAACCAAACAAACAACACCAAAAGCAAGCAAGCAAGCAAGCAACCAAAAAAACAAAAAAAAAACGCTCAAACCAAAACAAAACAAATCAAACCCTTTCTCACTGGAAGAATATTGCTATCTAAGCCCTCTGACCCAGAATCCAGTTGATTTTTAAAAAATATAATGAAAAAAAGTTCAAGCCCTCTTCAATTTTGCTGTGAGGTCAGAACCCCACATACATTTGGAGAACAGGTGCTAATGAAAGGAAGGTCAGGAGTATACAAGCCCTTTTGCATCAGTCAATTTCACCAAATTTTTCACAGCAGATGATTCTTTATCTACAAGAAAGGTTAAGGCTGATCTGGCACTTCATATCCTGTACTTACCACTAAAAAATTAAATTCCTGAAGAAATTTTTTAAAAAATACCTTATGACAAATGCTATTACCACAGAGATACAAACATAGTAAATATAAGTGGTTTTCTCATCTGCTCTATAAGGGAAAGCAGATAGGCAGCTCTCTAACAGAGAACTGTTCTATCACTGAATGTTCAGAGCTACTTTTCACTTTGTAATATCAATAAACACTGACACAATTCCATAAAGCACTGAGCTAAAAATAATGTCCATGTGCACTACATAAAAATGTAATACCAATTTTATTTTGATCACAGATATACTAGATTGTTTTCCTAATCACTGTCAATAGTGATGGTACCAAACATAAATACACTAATGATTTTTAAAAGAAACTGCATGTTACCACCAAGACAGCTGTGCTTATCAATTAGCTTCCCATCAACCCACCCCCAAACACCCTATACAAGCAAGCCAAATTACAATCAGGCTATCTGAAAGTAGTCACTACAAATAATCCCTTTCAATTACTCTTTTTTTAAACTGTAACACAATATGTCCCAACTAAAAACATTTTGATGAGTGTACCAGTATTTCTCATTTCTCAACCTTTGACACTTTAATAGGCTTACTTTGCGATGAATAAGTCACAGGACTTTTTCTTTAGAAGGAATATCAAGGAAAAATAGAATTGATCACACCTATACAAAAGTTTCAGCCCCCAGAAATCGTCAAAACAAGTGCATTTGGAGGAGATGGATATGGGTAATGGAAATTTTGACTTCTGAACAAATGTTAACAGCAGGAGTAATTTGATTAAGCACATAATTTTATTTTATGTCTTGAAAATATTTGAAGCTATTTTAAAGACAATTACTTGTAAATTGTTCAAGTCTGTTTTCACTCTGTGGAGTGGAGCACCACTATACTTCAGGTAAAAGTAAGGGTAGGTAAGCCCAGTTGCTGCAGAATGACACCTGCTGTAAGCTGATTTATTTTGTTTCTCAGAATAATTACTCATAATCATAGGAGAGTCACTTTCTTTGGTTCCATCCTGTTATGTTTTTTCTTATATCTTCTTGTCTTTCAGCTGGTTACTGTAAAGTACTTCTCCTTAGTGAATTTAGAACAAAATACCTAACAATCCTGGGCAATTTGGCAACTTTACTATTTATCCAGGCTGTTTGTCATTTGGTTTGATGAGTTATTTGTCTGATCTATTACATTCATGAAACTTTTATCAGTCTTTGGCACCTTCCTCTCAAAAAACTAGTTGCAATTATGAAGCTGATTCTTGAAGAAATGTCCATCTAACACTGCACGTTGAAATTCAGCTCGCCTCAGAGCTGAAGCACATAACTTCTTGTTTCTTTCATATGAGCTGGTGTCAAGTATGTAGGCTGTCTGTGCGGCAAAATATTCAGTAATAATATTTCTGTCCATCACTTTTATTAGGATTTTCTCAGAGATTGAGTGTGGGGAAATGCCAGGTGCTATTCAGACATTTAAAAGAGAGAGCTGAGAGTTACACCTGGCTAGTGGTCCATTCAACAGCTGCGCTTAAGGTTGGCAGCAGTATTCTTCTGAACTGGGCTTAACCTCTACATGTGTCATAGCATGTTTTTATACATGCAGTCCTTTAATTTTCAATTTTTCTCAGTAACTTCTTTTGGTGTGTCAGCCACTTCTTTTCATTGTAAGTGTTAGGTGTTGGAGGAAGAATGTTTGAAATCACACCACATCACTAAAACAGCAAAAGCAGCCAACTGTGACTTGCTGTTACTGCATGTTTCTTCTGAAATGCCCACACAAAAAGAAGTCTTTGAACTTTTCAATGTCTTAATGACCTCTTGACTTGTAGCTCCAAAGAGATGTAAAAATTCTACAGAACTACAGAATAGTCTGTGGTAATCAAATAGATATATTTCTTTTCTTTATGAAAGTCAGAGACTATTTAATCAGTGTTTGTCAAACAACATTGGGACTACATGAGGTTCTTTGGGTCACTTTTGCAATTTATCCAATCTTTTCCACCCTTTGCTTGCTGAGTTGCGCTCCAAAATTTTGTGCTTTGCCAGTATTTCTCTTGGTTTCAATATATCTTTGTGTAGCACCATAAAAAGACTGTTGTCTCAGCTATACGAAATCCATTTTAAGAATGGAACAAACCTTTTCTTCAGAGTTTAAACTTCAGAGTTTTCATTGGGGTGAAACTGTAAGAGTACCTCATGAATTCTTGTAATTTTTCTGTTTTAAATTTATGACCAAAATAGTGCCAAGATACTTTCTCTGATATCAGTACAGTAAAACAGTACTGGATTACTGCAATTAGTCCAAGAGCTCCTCACACAAATATTCTGGAACAGCTTTGGGTAAGTTCTGGATCAGGTTTCCTTGACACCATCCAAAGTTTTTACAGCCAGGTTACTTTAAATGATTTATGTATATGTTGGTCTGGAAAATGAACTAGAGGATGTATTAAGTTTCTTCCAATACTACAACACACAACACAAATTTTAATATCAAAGACAAATCTTCCTTGACACTATTACTAACTGTTACTGGTTTTGCTTTTGCCTTCCGTTTGTAATTATCATGAAATTAAATATTTTCAAATACAAAAGAAAACTGTCTCGTAACTGTACATCTGAATAGTATCAGTTCTCAAAGTTATGTGTCCCTGGCCCAAGCTGTAAAACTTGGAACAATAATCTGTGAATTTGAGTTCATTTTCACTTCACTGAACGGAGAAATTCAGTAAGACAGAAACTGCTGGTAATTGCAGAAATGCCTGTGGACTTCAGAACATCATAGCATTCTGGATAAGCTGCTGAAAAACTTCATCATCCAAGCAAGGGAAATAAAACTCCAGATAGTAATTTTAAGGCTTCTTCCTTAGGGCTCTTTTATTATCCGCAAAGTACTCACAGAACAGAAGCAAATGTACTGGGAAACAAGCAACGTATTTCCTGGAGGTATCCTTGAAACCATTCAGGAAAGACTGAATTCACTCTTCCTCTTCTCCCTACTTTTATCTGAATTCCACTTTCTCATATTCTTAGGAAGATGGAAATGCATAATTCTCATGAGGCTGCTGGTCTACTGCTTTATGGTAAATTAACATAGAATAAAGTAGCAGAATGGATTCTTTTGAACTAATCTGCCAAATTCAGAGCATAAAATAGAATGCAAGTCTGTTCCTTCTGCAAATGTGTACTTGTGAGATTTTCTTGAGGAAACTGGGAATAGAAACCATCAGAGGTGGATAAAAAAATTATTCACCTTCATCTCTGCAGCATTAATGTATTTTTTATGTTTTCATTTCTGTTTTGGGTGTGTGGGGGTTGTTAAGTCTATTTTAAATCAGCATATAGATTCGATTTGCCACTGGGGTCTGTTAAAAGGTCTTGCAGAAAGTCATATCTTTCCTTATCCTTTGCTGAATGGTTTGAATCTCAGCATGTGTAAAAATATAGCCTTGCAAGGCTTGCAAACTCAGCAAGTTTGAGATAGAACACATTACCCCTGACTTGCAAATACTTACTATTATTGTTTTTTTGCTGCTATTATTACTGTTATTACTGTTCCTTTTCCCTCAGATAGTTTCTTATTTCCCATGCCTCCTGCTGATGACATGATGGATCATCTACCTCTGAAGACAGCTGCAGTGCTATGCACACAAGCCTTGCCTGTGGGAGTCTGCAAGGGTTCTATCTGCTTACCTCATATCCTACAGTCATGATCGTCCATTCCCAAAATGCTGTTTTCATTGACTTCTGCCATTATACATCTCAGAAATAATTAAATATTTGAAATACATTTAGGTAAGTGTTGACGTGGAAGTCTCGAACTCTGCACACGATCCAATGTGAATTCGGCAGGAAGTCGATTTTATTAATCACACACTCTACTTAAATACATTTTCTAACTACGTGCCACGCGATAGCTCAAACTACAATTGGTTGCATGCACTGTCCATGCGTATAAACATTATACATGATTTGCTGTAACTTATTGTCCACGAGGTATTATTCTCCACCTCTGATTCCTCCTGTCAGGTTCTTGTTGTTGCAGGTGGCAAGGCCGTTAATCTCCTTGTTTTGCTGCTGCACAAATACGCTGTCCTTGAGCACGCTCTCCCAGCACACTTTCTCATGGTAAAGTGTCCGTAGTTGCAAGCTTTCTCAAAACAACCGTGTCCAAAACAGCATGCTTTCACATGGCAATAAAAATCCTGTCAGACAATGTCCAGGATTGCTCACATTTTGTCCATCATATGTCCATTTTCTTCTAGAAATCCTACAGGTAAGAACTGAGTTCAGTCTCACTACTCGATCAGAGAAGAAAAAGCTGGGGTTTTTGTCTTTGTGAGGAAAGGCTATTTTCATTTTTTCAGTACAAAACAGTGATCCAGCTGAAAGAAGCAGTAAAATTGCTAGTAACTACAGTAACTCAGCTGAGTAACTACAGTAATTGTTATATAGTAGTTGTATTTGTTTCCATTTTAACCTTCCTAAATCATAAAAAACCACAACCAACCAAACAAGAAAGGATTAAATGCACCGAAAGACATTGTGTTTTTTTTTGTTTACTATTATTAGCATCACATGTGAAATGGGAGAAAGCATTGTGATTTTGTTTCGAGGGTGATACACTTAAAGTCATCTACAATCTGGAGCAAGTCTGGAAATCTTTCAAGGAAGTTAGTTTTCCACACACAGAAAGACAGAACTGAATAGTGCCATATAATCCAAAAGTTCTGTAACTACACGTAATAGAAGTCTAAATTTAGAAGGGTTTGCAGAATACAGACTAAATTTACCTTTTGCAATGAACCCATGACATGTAACAAAAGAATAAAATTCATAAATCTAATGCACTGTAGAAAGAAGAGCTATAATACAGGGATGTTGCCAATATCCTGAGCTTTTACAATGGTAATACATTTAAAAAATAAAACTCCTAGATGATCTCAGAAAGTGGAACATGTCCTGTGCCACAGACCATAAAAATATATCAATAACTTTTACTTCATGGGAATTAAAAACTGAATCAAATTTATCCATTATCCGTGTATGCTTCTGTGTATTATTACAAGATTTACCTAAGTGTGTACTTGCACTATTCTTTAACTTTTTCCTCGATAACATCTTGTCAACTTTTGTTTGAGTAGGCTAACAAACATGGTCTTTTCATACCTCTTTACAGGATAGCTAAATCATTCCACTAGTTAACCCTAGGAAACATCTGCCTCCAAAATAACTGTTTAATGAACACCTGGCACATCTTTTCCTATCCTGACCAATAATACATAACTCACTGCACCTTTGGTTAACTTTGATCTGCATCACAGTGACCAGTTGATCGATACCGCCCTGCTCCTCTCAAATCTAAGAAAAATCCCTTTCTTTTTCTTATAGTTATTTTGAGGCTTGTATTATATATCATACAATAAATAAAATATCAAACAATGTGAGCTTTTAAGAGTTTTTGAACTAGATTCTGCTAGCAATTGCCAAACTATCTGATATTGTCTTTCAAATAAATACAAGTTATTAAGATATGTGACACCTATGGGTAAAAAAAGGGATTGCAAAAATAAATTAAAAAAGAAATTCCTTTTGAAATCCATGAATCTATAGCTATTCTCTAAGTACTTTAGAATTAACAATCGCTAATTATTAGCAGTAATGAAACATAGTTCTTAAAGGACGTCACAAAGACAGGAGAGATTCATCAACCTGTATTTGATGGTAAAGGAAAATGAGACAAAAAAATTATTTGTCCAGCTTTATAAAATGGAGCACATAATATAAGAACCTGAAAAATTCTTCCTCCATGTAAAAAAGTTCTTTTAGGATGGTATTACAGAACACTCACAACTTGTAATGCAAAGTAACAGACAATCCTCTGTTGAACTATCACTGAATTAGGCAAGATTCAGTTTCAAGATCTGCAGAGGTTTCTGTGATACCTGAGAAATCAATTCCTCTCTGCCTCAGTTTCCCATCTGAAAAACGACTGGTTCCAGTTCCAGGATAATATATAGGGCACATTTGAGACTAGGTCTCTAATGTACTTTGCACTGCAGGAACATGTGAAAAATGACTGGTTAACACAGTGCCCCATGGAAACCACTGAACCTCTGCTTGAGGCTGTCATTCAGTTCTGCAGCCAAGCCTCTCTGGGCACCTTCCATATCTTGTCATACATAGATACAACCCTCTTTTTAGGTGATCAGATTTTATAAAACTGTTTTTTTAATTAAAAACTATATGAAGAATATAATATGGGAAATTATTTATGGAGAAGAGGAGGATATAGTAAAAGGAATGAGGATTGTTTGAGGGTTTTTTGATTGGTTTGTTGTTATTGTTTTCTTTGGGTATTGTTTGTTTGTTGTTTTTTTGTTTGTTTGTTTCCCCCTCCTAGCATCCCTGGATGCCTATACAGATAATAAAGAAGTTAAGAAAAAGTTAGTCAGAAAAGACTCAAGACTTCCCACTACTAATTATAACAGAGAATTTTCTAAAATATGCAGTCAACCAGTGACCATCTATATGTGACATGGTCTGAAGCATTTCCCTGAGGAAATGATGACATTTCTGCAATGTCCACTGTTTCTGAAGAATCTTGTTTCTACCTGTTCTTGTCCAATATAGCTCAGTAGTACAGACTAGACAGAGACTTCAAGGCATGTCTTTCTGCATTTGAAAGGGGCATGGTGTGCAACACCAGCATGCTGGACAATGACCTCTTTCACTGTTTCTTTCACCAGCTGTCACTGGTGTAACATAAAAAAGGTACCTCAAAAGAACTTTGTTGTGGGTCATCAACCAACGGCTGGAAGAATGGTGATGGCACTAGTAGCACTGGTGAAATATAGGACTGAAACTACAGTGTCCTAATAGTAAGAGTTCTCTCTTTGGAGGGTAAATATAACCTGGTTTGGAATTTGGGACGTGACTGGATACTGTGCAGAGATGAGTGGAGATCATTATTGATGGATAAGTTCACTCTTTTACATACTTATTACCCTAGCCTGAGAATAGCTCAGGAAAGTGTTGATACATATGTGGAAGGGCAATCCCAGGTTCCCAGGGCTCAGGAAAAGAGAAAGTTAAAAAAAGCTCCCTGGATAGCAAGAGATAAGATCACTCACTCTTCTAGAAAGAAGGTCATCAAAGACTTGGAAGAAAATGAAGAAAAGCTAACATTTGAAAAAAACATCATACTAAAGTTTTTCTCTTATTTTCTTCTAATTTCAGCATTTTTCTAATATCCCCCTCTTGCTCATGTTTATATGATTATTGTAACAAATACCTAAGGGGATCATTGCTAAAATCAGTATTTTAAATAAATCTTTGTTCTATATTTGGTGAAAATTCAAGGCCCTTCTATAAAATAAAATTTTAGAGTTTTCCAGAGGAAATAAATTTAACTTTTTAACCACCTCTTTTAAGAATGAGAAATATTTATAAGGACGTATATTAGCCATGCTAAAAGGAACAGCACATCTGTGAATGCTACAAAAGGTATTTTTACTAAATCTTTGTATTTACATTACCATGCATGGACTTCAGTTTAACAAAAGAAATAAACTTCCTGATATTACATGAGTTGTTATGATTTATATTAACATTGTTCCTCTCAATGCAATATATTTTCTGTTACTTCATTTAAAAGATAATTAGTGTTTCAAATGGCACAACCAAACCTCAACAACATGAAAAATAATTATTTTAAGAGGAAGGTTAGTTTTTTTACTAAAATATAACCTCCTACTTACAAACTCAAGAACAACTATAACTTGACAGCTTCCCAATCCTAAAAAAATAAAAATACTAGAAGGTTTTAAAAGATCATAGGAGAATTTGTCTGCAAAGACATCTGACTGCTTTTTATACCAGTATACAAATACTACCTTAGGCAAAGAATAAGAATTATAAGAAAGGTCCCTTACTCTTGCTGGGTTTCTTTCGCATTGCACATATTGCTGCTGCAATTTTCTGCCTTTTTCTTATGCCTCCAAGATTATAGTTTCTTTGGTACAAAACAGAATTTGACAGTAATGGGAAATACATGTAAAGTCTCTTGAGCTCTACCTGCAAGAGTGTAGTGGCTGCCTTTTTTACTGGCTTTATCTGGAATTAGCCAGAGGAGGTAATGCTGACAAAATGTAGCAAGACAAAGATAGTATTTTCATTTCAAATAAAATATATAGAAATATATCACTCAATACTTAGAGACAAGGAGAGTAGCTCTACTGTTTCCTAGCATAAAGAGTCCAGTGAGATGAACCAGAAGAGGAATCAACCCAACAATTACAGTTCTAAGACTCCTATAAAAAAGGGCAGCTGAACTCATTGTAATCCACTTGAGTGTGTGTATCCTGCTAGTCCCCAGCCTTTTAGGCTGTCATGTTCCTGAACCTCTCCCTGCAATTTGTTTTTTTCTGTCAGGACCTATAAATTACTGCTGATTTGGATGTGTGCAGTAGACCTGCTGTGCCATCTCTGCTATGTGTCACCAGATCAGCTGTGCTGTGCCTGCCTAAGCTAGTACGCTATTGAGCATCCTGCTGCATTTGAGAAGGTCCAGGAGCAGACTCACAGGCTTGGTGATCTGCAAATGGGCCACTGCTTTAGGATAGAAAACACTAACATGAGTAAAAATTACAAATGAAAATAAAAAATCGCTGTGTTTTCTTAGACATTTAAATTCACTACTTACAAACTATAATAAATTTTTCCCATTGTATTAATCTGAAAACAAAGGCTGCAATACTCTGGTTTATCTGGAATAAATGTGAAATCTTCCATGAATTAAATATACTGCACTTCACTAAAAAGGAGGCTAAAACTAGTTTTAGGTAACATGTCTTTCAACAAGTCTATATAATTTGTAACTTAGGAGTAACATTTTCAAATGTCTTATAACTTACTTCTTCCCTAATAATTGATATTAAGAAAACAGTATTTGTTTTTATCATATATATCAAATAATCTGAGACATCTACCTTCAGAAGAGCTTAACCTAATTATTCTCATTTGAAAGAAGACTACTAAGTCTACCTTAATGACACTGAGGATACACATAGCAGTAGAAGATGAAAGTACTTCAATTATTTTTTTTTTCAAAACTGGTGATATCTTTCTAAATATTTTGCTTCAATCTCCCTGTTTAAAAATGGAGAAAAGCATAACTTTATCACAAATATATTGTGAGATCAAGTGTTTGGTGAGCTATCACAAATACAGAACGCTGTAAATTCTGAGTATCACTGTTTTAATTATAAATATATGCCTAGGTTTCTTTACAAAGCATTCACTTTATTACACAGAAGATTAGTTATATTAATTACATACGTGAATTTAAGGTTTAGAACATACTCCACACTCTCAAGACGTACTTAGAGACCCAAAGTGTCCATTTATTCCTCTCCATGCTAATATACTTGGCTAACATCTCTTCAAACATCTACAGATGAACATTTGACCGTATTTTAGTTTAGATCTGATGTCGTCATAAAATAGCAAACCAAAATACTGAATCACTGACAATTTCAGATCACATGAAGTTACTGGTAAGATAGAGAATGATCCTTTCTCAAGAAACAAAACCGTTAATATATTCATTTATACATAAACTTCAAAACAGACTTAACAGACCTCTGGATATTAGCTAAACCTTTCTTTGTACCCATACTCACTCTGTACTCTTATCAAATCTAGAAAAAGAGAGAGAGGGAGAGGCTTGACTATTTGATTCCAACTCTTTGAATGGAACGTAGAGTAGTATTTGTTGTAAGATAAAGTAAGAAATGACATACAATAACCATTAGAGAAATGTGGGTGTGAAAAAGAGATGAGGTGAACTTTTCTGCAACTAAATGTCCAAAGAAACAGTCTAGCTACAAAACAGTGAATAGACAGCATTTTAACCTTATTAATATCAAGATAAAATAAGATATATAACTTTTACAAATTGAAGTAATTCATATAATAATAGCTCAGTGAAAGAAGGGTTGAGCCCTACGTAACTTTACCCACTAACTCCTTTCATACTCATTGGGAGAGACTTCCAAACTGCTTCAGTCTGTACCTCCTCTTCCAGTTTATACTTCCAGCTTTGGTGTACCCAAGAAGATCTCTTGGATTAAGTATTTGTTTTCCTCTGTTGAAGGCCTCATGTACATAAAACAAGTTTCTTCAGCACTGGTGGTTTCAGTTAAGATTTTTGACTCAGAAGTATTTGGAAATAAAAATTAGATTTTGGGAAGAGTCACATTTTGATGAACTCTTCACCACCATTTTGGACTGGCTCTTCTGTGCCTGCTCTTCACCTGCTTCCTGGCTTCTTGCAGTAAGGTATTATCTGAAAAAGCATTTGGAAGTGCATGTGCATGTGTAAGAAAGAGAAATATCACACTTTTAGAGAACCTCTGAAACAGGCTTTGTTCATTTTTGATTGTTAGGAAAGGAAATTTAATTATTTGTAATTAATGAGGTGAAATCAGCAGTTACTATAAAATGTGTTGTATACTTCTTTCATTCAAAATACTAAGGTTTTCCTATACAGATAAGTTAGTGAAAATTACTGTATATAAATTAGAGCATAAATTTACAGTGCTGTCAATACTCACTACCGACTGCCTATCTGAAAAATTCTTCTACTTACTACAAATGTCTTTTTCATGGAGCCATTTAACTCCACTTGTAAAGTATAGTCTAATACCCCATGGGTACAAAGCCCTGAGTGTTTGCAGGTGAAATTAATGAGAAGTGATGACTGTGCTATAAATTTACACTCTAGATTTCAGCAAATTACCTTCTCTATATAGGAAAATCCTTAGAGAGGCAGTATGATTGTCCATTATCATCCTTAGTTTAAAAAATGTGTTAAGGACTGTCATTCAAGAACTATATATGGCAAATTTAAATTAATTAGGTACAAGGTAAAGAAAATTACTGCTTTGATAAAGAGAGCATGATAAGTGATCTTTCTAGGTGGAAGCAAAATTGTTTAATTGAATGTTTCTGTAAACAGTGGTGATTTTTTTTTTTTTCTGTCAAACCACTGGAGTTATCGAGCAGTTTTGGAAGACAACACTTTATGTGGACGGAATGTCATTTCTGATATTTTCAAAATCTATTTGTTCCAATAGTTCTGAAAACACCAGAGATAGATGAGGCATGTGACTTATTTGCTTGTTTATTAACTTATTTATTTTAAGCAATTTCATTGCATAATTTTACATTTGGTTTAGAAGGATAACAAGTATTTAAAAGAGAAAGAGTATCTAAATTACTTTAAATATAGGCAGAAAAATGGTTTACATTAAAAAGTTTTTCACTGATGAATCTGAGTTTTCTCTCCCGGATTTTTCTTTTGATTGTGTCAAACAGATGTTTGTTCTTTACCAGCTGATAGAAGGGACAGAGATAAAACTATTCCAGTTTTTCTGTCTCTTCAAACTTTTTTATGTTACTGGTAGTCACAATAGTTATTTTTATAATCTTTCCCAATCCAATTTGAGTCACAGAGTTGACTTACACCTACATCATACTGCCATACATTTAATTCACACAAAAGGCTCTGGTACATACCCTGAAAATTTCTCTAGGCAGACAGATGAATCTAAAACTTCTTCATGTTACAGAGTAGAATGCTTATTAATAGCACATAGTGTTTCTGCTTTAGTGTTATCCCAATTTTTTTCTCTTTTTAAGCAATCCATGATTTTCAGATGTCTCAATACTATTTAGTATGACATTAGTCATCTGGTGCACATAATAATCCAATTATTTTCTCCTTTTATAGCGGGAGCTGCTTAACTCTTTGTAGTACTTTTTTCACTGCTTACAGTTTTGTTTTGTCAGCAAGTTTAAGATTTTCAAAGTTGAATTGTCTGCTCAGGTGACTTATGAAGATCATAAATAAAGGCCTAAATACTCAAAGAAATTTCATCTATGATATGACTTCTCCTAACAAGATTATTATAGTTCTTTAATCCGTCTGCATAAACATCTGTATCTGCTCTGGTGCTAAAGTATGTGTTTTTGAAGATTATCTGGAACATATTTCTCTACACAAGGGAGAAACTGATTGTTGAAATAAAATTTTATATTTTATTGTGTTCCAGCTGTGCAAAATGTGCTTCTGGAGATCAACTGCTCTATGTTCAGGTGAAGCTCCACTGAAATGCAGTAGCATTCAGAAGCTGCCAGAAATGAGATTTAACCTTTTTTATTCACCCGCTCTGTGCTGCAAAGGCTGATAGGCATACAGCATTTAAATAGAACTTGAATAAATAACATAAAGCTGCTGATCATTACCTGACCACTTCCTCACTGTTGCTGAGTAATAAAGTGTGTGGTCAGATATTCATCTGGTATTGACAGACAGAATTACAGTGAGAACTCTTTAGGGAGATAGAATTTTGTGATAGTATTTGCTCATAAGTAAACCTCTTTTGAATGCAGGTGACCCTTTGAAACTCTCTGCTCTGGGAAATGTTTGTCTTGTCAAAATTACCACATTGTTGCTGTTTCCATAAAAAGGACATGGACAGAAAACAGGATGCAAACTATGCTCCCTATTCTGTCTTCAGTACACTAGCAACTTTTAACTAGATGCTTGTTTTCTGCTGATCTTTTGTCACATGATGCAAAGGGTGAGGAAACCCAAGTTTCCAGAAAAAAGTCTTTTGAGGTGCAATGGCAAGGACTATCTGTAAGTCATCAGTACAATTAATGTGATTTGCAACCTTCTTGTTCTTGGGCCTGTCATCACTTAAAAACAGGGATCTGTGAGCAGGTCATAGGCTCAATGGGTGGTGTTCATTGGTGCAAATATAGTTGCCATTTCATTACTCTTCTAAAATGACAGAGGAAGAATAGGGATAAGTATGACTAAAATATCTCTCAGGTATGTGGAAAAAAATATAGTAGTTAAGAGAGACCTCCATCAGAATAAAATGAACTAATTTTGATAATGAAAATTATGTCTGTTTTGGAGCCCTGGATGTGCTGCTTTAGCCACTTTGTGCTACAACTTGCTTAAAATTATCTCAGTTACCTCAGAGTTGTGCTGGAGGGTCAGAATGTTTTCTGGAGTGACTTTTCAGCAGCACAACAGTTCAGTGTTTTACCAATGATTAAAAACTAGCCTAAAGAAATCACACACACCCAAAAATGAAATTATATGTAATTATATAATTGCCATTTACTTCCCCTAACTACACTGTTTAATCCTCTTCATTCAGATCATCAGCAAGTTGAAAATTTTGCAATTTCTTAGCTGAATAGAAAAGGAAAATAAAATATGATATTTTACCTTAGCAGAAAGATAAAGAACTATTTGGTAATGCTATGTTTCTGCCTAGGAAGTGATCCTTCTCCTATGTCTCCTACTTCAGATATGAAGTCAAAGACTTCTGATCCACACAATTTGTTTTGGTTTAAGAAAAAAACACAAAAGAAAATGAAAAAAAAACACAAATAAAACAAACAAAAGTACACAAAAAAACCCCAAACAAAACAATAACAAAAACATTCAAACAACCCACGACAAATTATTAATTTGAGTAGATTATGCAAAAGGTAGTATCAATGCATAGCTGTCACACTAAGGAAATTATTATAAATATTTATTATTTTATAGGAAATAAATTATATATATTTTTACTAAATTAATTTGTCTCTGTTCCTTGATAGATATATATCTCAGTAGTAAGGAAATACACTTGTACTAGCTATGGTCCTATAAAAATACATGTTAATGAATTTTTGACTGAACTAATTGGTGTCATCAAGAAGAATGATTTTCTAAAATTTTAATTAATTAGAGCCTTTAAGTATGAATTGAAGTAGATAAAATAATCACAAATTACTGTTAATTGGACCCTGTATCATCTTAACCTAATCTGATAAATACCAGTTTTTAAAAATAAACTCAATGCAAATTTCTCTTCATAAGTCTTAAAAAATATTATAATCTTCATAAAATAGTTATAACTTCACTTGATGCACTTCTGCACTCCCTTATTCAAGCACTCAAGCAAGATTTGCAGCCTAATCTTTCTGAGTTTAGAGGTGAGATGTTTATCTGAACTGCACATATCTTGCGAACTCCTGTGCTTCTAATATGCTTTGCAGCAGAAGCTTTCTAAAATTTTTTGGCTTGTAGTGATAAAACTCTCAGTACTCCTCTGAGATAACAAAACTTCGTGTTTTACCTTTCTTGAACACCTCAACTGTTCCCTGGATTTTTTTTTTCTTGATTTGATTTTTTTGTTTGGTTATTTTAAGGAAAAAAGTGTGATGAATTTGAAATACATGGGTTGGATGTAGAAGTTTCTTGTGATATGGGTACACTCTACCAGGAAATTACCACAGTAAAAACATCATTTGCATGAAGGACAGATTTGTGTATATATCTGAAGTATTGTAAGAGAATCAGTATTTTTCAGAATTGTTTTTGAGTCCTATTTTCTTCAGGTTGGAAAGCCTCTTCAATTGAAATATAAAGTGCTTTTTAGGAAAGAATTAAAAATTAGAAGCAATCAATATTTTCTTCTCTACCTAATGTGTATTTCTACACTTCAGCTATGAGATCTTACATATGAACTGATGTTCCCCAGACTATATTCTGAGACTGGATCATCACAGAGACCACAGGGTAGATCACTGATGAATAAGGAAAAGACACTTATTTTCTTCAAACAGCACTTCCAAAATTCATGAACCTCCTCTCCTTCTTCTGTTTTTATTTTTGTTAAGGAGTTCATGAATCAGTTGGGAGTCAGCAAAACATTAGCATTAATGAGTTCATTTCCACACAAATTGGCTCATTATCATGCTGACTTCCAGTGTTTTGTGACAGTCATGAACTCTTTTCTCCTGCAAGGAGTGTTCATTTGCTTGCTTCACTCAAAATGGTGTTGGGGTAAGGAGGTAAATGAAAAAAAATAAAATGGCATATAAATGTATCTGTTCATTGATGCAGCAAACCCTGTGGTTTCTCCATGGTTAGTTTTAAAGAACTCTGAGTACAGTATTTTTTTCATTTGTCAGATTGCACTAATTCTGCCTGGCAGTTGGTAAAAACTAATAAGCAGAATGTGACTTTGCAAATTGCATTAAGGCAATCTAATTTCAATTTTGTAGCAAAATATCTGACCCTAATTATCATAATTTTATAACAGTACACTCAAATGGAAATACATTACTGGAAAAATATTTTTGTAGTACCCAAATAACCTTCCAACAATTCTCTCATTAACACATTTGTGTTTTTACACAATGCCAAATATATTTATGCCATAGCTATTAGATTAATGATACTGTTGATCATTCAGGCTTTCTCAGAACAAATACTGAATGTCAAACCCTTGGTAATCTTTTTTCAAGTGTAGTATTATGTTCCGTTCTCTTCAGAACACTCATTTGGTCCTTAATCCATTTGTAACTCACTGTGATTATGCCCAGCAGGTTAATGAACGATATTACAGTTCTAGTCCTGCAGATTTCTTTTGTCTCATAAAGCCTGATAGGATAAAGTAGGTATGGTTTATTCCATCATCCCAATCAGATTCTTAGTACAGATCCAGGTTAGTCAGTCTGTTTCATAATGTCCTTTCTTCATGTCAGTGCTGGAATGGTGTGAATTCATCCCATGACTTGAGATTACAGTTGCTTCTTTATATTCTTTACCTTCACTATAGGTCATGTCTGTGGGTATAAGTAGTTCTTTTTTTCCCAGGGTAAAAACTATCACAAGACTTCTTCTGGCTAATAAGATTTGCATTAATTACCACTAACTATGACCATGGCAGTGCAACTGCGCATTAATAACTTTGAAAAATCTGTGTGTCTGTAATATATATCACATGCTAAGATAATATTCTTTGACATTTCTGTCCTTCCAAAATCATCTGCCTGTCACAATATAATAAATCTGTATTCTCTAGTATTCATATCTCCAATATATATTTTTCTCAGAGTGAAGATCTGTGACCTCTGTCACACAGGATGTCAAACTGAACAGAATAAAATGGTCTCCTCTGTTTTAGGCTCCAAAAACTTATCAAGTACATATCAAAGTACAGGAAGTGATTCTATACTCATCATTTGTTGCCATATTCATTTCTGCTGAGCAATAGCACTCTGTTTCTACTATGATATGGGAGCCCTCAAACTGTGTATTTCCAATGTGCTGCTGATTATTCCAATAAGAGATATATGTTCATGCATAACATGTGACAAAACCTAAATGTTTTTCAAACTCTATAATGCCAATTAAATATAATGAACTTAAATTTCCAAGAAAAATGATCTGATGTTAATTTTTTAAAAGTAGTGATATAATGTTAAATTTTTAAGTAGTGATAATTGCTTAAGAGTGGATACTTTGGTCAAGTGTTACTGAAAAGATTTTGAAATATCTATTTGAAAAGGTTTTCTGATAGTGATATTACCCAGTTCAAATTCTAAATACCTATATTATTGTACTGCATGCTGTGAAAACTTGTGTCCTCAAACAGTTAACTTATTGAGTATTTCCAAATTTTATTGTTTAAGAAATCCACAATTTTTTCTACTTTATGGAGTGGTTGAGGATTTCTTTTCAGTAATGAATCTTGTCTGAAATCTTGGCTCTGATTTGTAATAACTCAACTTATTACTGTAATAACTGCTAAGACATTTTGTATAAGGATGTGCATCTGTTCTTGTAGATTAACCGCAAGAAATCTCTTTTTTGTCCTTTCAGTTCTTTCTTATCACAAGCTCTCCTTCTTTAATATCACAACATTTTCCACTAATTCTGTAAATTGAGACAGCATCCTTGAAGACAGTCAATCTCCCAATATTATGGATGTAGAGCTCTCTACTGCATGAGCATGGGTGTTTTGGATGTGTTGACCTTTTCATCAGCAAGTGATTTTTCTGTTTCGTTGAGTTGCACTATGGGCTTAAACAAATTTTTAACTAAAATGATAGCTCAACACTTCCCTGTAATTGTTCCATGAAGAATCTTTATGGTTTTAGGAGTTACGGACTTTTGCACATTCACTTTTAATTTGGGACTTCCATAGCTCAGCTAGAGTCATAAAGTTTATCAGTTAATAATGGTAGACCATGAAGAGAGATTTTCTACAAACTGTCTGACAAACAATCCTACAAAATTTTCATTCTTATCTCAGCATCTTACTCAGCTAACTTACAAGGGCATCCAGTAATTCACTTCTTTGATAGAGAACCTCATAACTTCTAGTAAATCTAGCATTTGGTTCTGTATCTATGTATTATTTAAATTTCCAACTTGAGAGTCATCAACTCTTAAGCTGATCTTAAGTTGAATATCATATTTTTGTGAAAATTAGTTTCAAACAGTCTTATAGGTTAAGAAACACCTTTTTTATGTTCCAAAAATACCTACTCTTTGCTGATCTCTGAGCTCTCATCCTTATTAAAAGTAAATCTCATTAGCATTTTGTAATAGCATCAGTCTAGAAGGCATCCTTGTTTCTCTGGGTAAGTTACTGATTCAAGAGGGTATTGATTCCGAAAAATCC
>VZRE01015943.1:5054-66315 GCA_013396775.1 Cephalopterus ornatus
GGGAGGAATGGAGGGAGAAGGAAGACATCGGCCCCCGGGGCCGGGAATCCGCCCCGGAGTTGTGGGTCTTTGGGGCCGTCACCCCGAAGGTGGTGCAGCGCGCCCCTCCCCGCGGCTCCCGCAGCCCCTCCCTGGGACCGCCGACCCCCGCCCGGAGCGGCCGCTGCGGGAAGGCCGGGGCTGAGCGAGTCGGCGCCGTGTGAGAGTGCGGGTGATACAAATAGCGAGGGAAGAGCGGAGTAAGCACTGGCACAGGTTGCCCGGGGAGGCTGCCGATGCCACATCCCTGGCAGCGTCCGAGGCCGGGTTGGATGGGGCTCTGAGCAGCCTGGTCTAGTGGAAGGTGTACCTGCCCCTGGCAGGGGTTTGGAATTGGTTGATCTTCAAGGTCTTTTCCAACCTAAACCATTCTATGGTGATTCTATGATGAGTAAAATTGCACTGACTTCTCCTTGTGGCATTGCCTCCTCCTGTTGCTACCCTGCTTTAAACCTGGGTGCTGTCGCTTTGGCTGCTCTGCCTTTGCATGCTTTAGCGGAGCCACATAAGCAATGCAAGAAGCCGTAGGAAATGTTTCTGGCATAAAGACAATACACACATATTGATTTCTTTTTTTCAGTCGTAATCGGTTGTTGTCAGTTGAATTACAGTATTTGCATTACTGTATTTTTCTTATAGATTATGGTTATGTTTTCAGAATGCACGGTAATGATTTACCTTCTTTCTCCTTTGTTTTTCTAGTCTCACATAATGGCAGCAAAGGCTGTAGCAAGTACTCTAAGAACATCCCTGGGGCCCAATGGTAATAATGAAACACTTCTACTGGTTCTCTCTTAGTAATTGTTTTGAGGGACTTTGTAGGTTTTCCTTCATGCTTTGAACGTGTATTTTTAGGCTTGGATAAAATGATGGTGGACAAGGATGGTGAGGTGACTGTGACAAATGATGGTGCTACCATCCTGAATATGATGGATGTGGATCACCAGATAGCCAAACTTATGGTGGAGCTGGCTAAATCTCAAGATGATGAAATTGGGGATGGAACTACTGGAGTCGTTGGTAAGAATGTATTTTAAATTTAACTAAGATTTTCCAGCTTTAAAATCAAGCTTCTTCAGCTCTTTTGAAAAATTTTGTATAAAGTGTAGATTTTCTGTAGCACTTCTTTGGAGTATTGCTGCAGTGTTCTTGTATTAGAAGCCCTTTAATCAGAAAGACACATTTGTATTTTAAGGTAACGCTGAGAGCCCTCTTTGTACTTAAAACATTTTTCTGCATGATTTTCTTCCATAATCTTCTACCTGTCCTGCCTTGGTGCCTGTGCTTCATTTTGGTCTTAACGTAATGCTGTTTTCTTTCTAAGCATAGCAAGTAGGGGGTTGTTTAGAGTTATTTTGTTATTTAGGAAATCTTGAGCTCCTTTAGTATTACAGAAAAAATGAGAAAGCGTGCTTTTTAATGTGTTGGTAATGTGTTAAAAACGATGCTCTAATCAAGAGTAAAATTTACTTAAATGTTTTTTTTTTGTAGTTCTGGCTGGAGCGTTGTTGGAACAGGCTGAGCAATTACTAGATCGAGGTATTCACCCCATCAGAATAGCAGATGGCTATGAGCAGGCAGCCCGCATTGCTATTGAGCATCTAGACAAAATCAGTGACAGCTTTCCAGTTGATCCACAGAACATTGAGCCTCTGATCCAGACAGCAAAGACAACTCTGGGCTCTAAAGTGTAAGTCACAAAAAATTCAGAATATTTAAGCTTCCCTTGAAAACCCTTTGAGTGGAAAGGAGAAATCCTGGTGTTTTGATGAATTATTAAATTGTTTGTGTCATTGAAGTGCTGCTGAAGGCCCTCTTATGTTTCATTTTGGCTAATTTCTCAGCAGATTCATGTTGTGAATCCTTTGTCTCTAAATGGTTGATTCCATGAAGTTAAACAGCGCAGAATCAACTTTATTCTAACCTGACAGTTCCAGATTTCTGCATCACAACAAATTCCAGGAGTAATGCAAATCACGTAAAACTAGTTATGTGTAATGTTTCAGAGGCTTCGTATGTTGTGGGATTTTTTCTGCTAAAAAAATTTTACCTCAGGGTAGTTCCATAAGTTTATTTTCCTTTATGGATTCCGCGTGTAGTTCAGGCATTGGAAGGGCTTCCTTTGCAGGGCTGTATTAACAGTGGCTTCTGTCACTTGAATGTTTATCGGTAGTTACTGCTCCTCACTGCATCGACACTGTCCACAAAGGCTGTTTACCTACTGTGTTCTGTTTTCTGCCATACCCAGCACCTTTTATGTCTCTGAAAAAGCAGGCAGGACCCTCTCTTTTAATGTAGAGTGCAAAAATTTCTAGCTATAGTGATACTTCCTGCTGTTCGAGATTGATAGTATCACTTTTTTCCTCCCAGGTTGAAGAAGTGTAATGCAACTTGATTGTATTTTTTTTAAATGTAGGGTTAACCGTTGTCACAGACAAATGGCAGAAATTGCCGTGAATGCTGTACTGACAGTAGCAGACATGGAACGTAAAGATGTTGATTTTGAGCTGATCAAGGTACAAGGCAAAGTGGGAGGTAGACTGGAAGATACGCAGTTGGTTAAAGGAGTGATTGTGGATAAAGATTTCAGTCATCCACAGATGCCTAAAGTAAGTGATGTCCCTGTGTGTGTCTGTCACATGTAATGGCTTAAATAAGATTGTCTTCACATGTTGTCCTGGCATTTGTGTAATATTTGAACAATCTTGTGGTTTGGCTTGGCTTTTCACCCATGTATCAACAGAAGAAGGGGAGAGGAGCATAAAATTCTTCATGTTGGAAGTTTAGAATTTACAATAATATTGAGAGATTATGGCACGGGGAGGAATTGCTGTCCTACTAAGTGCGGACAAGTGCAGAGTTCAGTGTTAAAGCAGAAATAATCATCCATAGTGTGTGATAGGCTTAATATGCTTAATGAAATTTAGTATCAAGAAGTGCTTCTTAACCTTTGAGTTTCCATGTTGTGCTGTTTGGAACACCCTCCAAACTGTTCTGGTATTATATTTAGTGTAGATAAGGTCTCCAAGTCTTTGGGCAGTGGGCAGTGTACTGCAAGAAAAATGGAGGCAATTAAAAATATCTACTATTCTTAACTATTTTTCTAGCTAGTGACACTGTTTATTCTGTAAAAAGGAAGATTAGTGAAAAATATCAGTCACGTAGTCCTTGAAGTATTGCTATAAAATTTATTAGTATTCTCAGTGGTCACTTTGGATAGGGCAAATAACAGTTTCATTGCATTTTTTTCTGGTTTTTAAACATTAAACTATAAAAAGACATAATTGTTAAAGATTATTAAGGGCTTAAACAGCATCTAGAAGCTGTGGGATTTATTCCAAGAGGGTTACAGAGATTCTTGACAGAATTATTTAGTTATAGTTAGTTCCACTTGAGAATAAGTTAGATGGTCTTCACATTTCCTCCTATGCCAGTGTTTATAAAGATATGCCTGTAAGTTTTGCAAATACAAGAAAGAGGTGCTAATGAGGTCAAAACTCAACTTTGGGTTTTTTTGAATTGCACAGGAGCTAAAAGATGTTAAAATTGCAATCCTTACTTGTCCATTCGAACCACCTAAGCCTAAAACCAAACATAAGCTTGATGTCACATCTGTGGATGACTACAAGGCACTGCAGAAATATGAAAAAGAGAAGTTTGAAGAGATGGTGAAGCAGGTAGTCTTTAGGATTATTTCTGTTTTCTTTCTCTTTCATTGCCTTTACACAAAATAGCATAGTGCATTGATTTATTCCTGGAAATGCCTCCTTATAGGAGGCAACATACAAGCAATTGTAGTGCTATGAGTAAAAGTTAAGTTTATGTAAGAAAGAGATACCACATTGGTTTAAAATATATTTTGATCTCTATGTGTGCCAGAGGGTTCTTCTTCAGAATTCTGTTTTGAGAAAATGATGATAATTAAAACCATGAAGAGATAGTTTTTCATTCCTGTGTTACTTCTGATCAGAAGATTGATGATTTGTGTTGCTTTCAGATAAAAGACACTGGTGCAAACCTTGCTATTTGCCAGTGGGGTTTTGATGATGAGGCAAATCACTTGCTGCTCCAGAATGAGCTGCCTGCTGTTCGTTGGGTTGGTGGACCTGAAATAGAAGTAAGTAAAACTGGGCTTTGTACCAGTTGTCAAACATTTCTTAAATAACAGGCTGTACCAGCTGAAAGTTCAGGCTTTCTGGGTAAAACTGCGTAATTGTGTGCATGGGTGGCTATTGGAGAAAAATCATTGGGGATCTATGGAGGAACATAAAATGAATGGGATTATGGTTTATAATTGGAGTGTATGTATATGACTTTAGATGTCTAGGAATGTTTCTGCTTTAGTCTTGCAGTTTGCAGAAACAAAGTATCGCCTGAAATACTTTCAAGTGATGGGAAGATAAGATTTTGGAGTAGCCATTTGACAGATTCTTTTTGACTAGTTTTATGTTATGAAAAAATAACAATGGAAAAATCTTAACTGATGGTTGTTTAACTTCAGTTAATCGCCATTGCAACTGGAGGACGCATTGTTCCTCGCTTCTGTGAACTCACACCAGAGAAACTGGGTTTTGCGGGTGTTGTCCGAGAGATCTCCTTTGGAACAACGAAGGACAGAATGCTTCTCATTGAACAGTGTCAGAATTCCAGAGCTGTGACCATTTTCATCAGAGGAGGAAATAAAATGGTGAGATGCTTGGTTTGTTACAAATGTTTGATACATAAGTTGCAGAACGTGTAGGTCCTTTCCAAAGCATGTTAATAAAATCCTCTTGATTTTGTCTACATTTTCCTTGCAGTGCAGACAAATAGAAGGGATAAAGGGTTTTAGGCAGTCATAACTGTGTGTCAGAAGTCACTTGTTAGATTCACATCCTTTGTTTTTAAATAAAAACTTTGTTCCCTCTCTATTAGACCGTATAGTTCATAAATATAGAAATAATTTTACCTGTGGATTCTCTGATTTTTGTCTCATGGATCACTTTTATGCGTAAATACTAGCATGTCTGAAAGATTTGGTTTTATTGTAGATCTAGTTGTAATACTTCTGATTTAGTCCAGTTAAAAAAATAAAAAATAAAAACCCCAAACTAACACACACCCTACACCTCCCACCCTCCCAGAACGAGACCATTTTAAATGCCTGTGTACTTAACCTGGGTTTTGGTTGTACTATTAGTACTAAATTCTATTTACTATAGATCAAGTGCTACTTTGAGTGAAAAAATTTAGGGAAAAAGAACATATCCTGAAAAGTTCTCTAAGGAAGCAAACATACTGCTTTAAAGGTTAGCATAACTTGTTAAGTCCTCCTCTGTAACCACAGAGCTGGACAGCTGGATTGACAAATTCTGTCTCGATGCCGACATACTTGTCCTGGTGGCAAATTCTGAATTGACATTGATGCAAACTGAGAAGAAGTTCTTTCACAAGCTGAATGAACATCTGTCTCAGCCTAGTATATTTATTTGTTAAATATATGTTTGTTAAATATATATGGTTAAATATATAATGTGTTAAGTATATATTTGTTAAATCCTCCTAAGTCTGTTGAAGTTGGGAGTTGACAGAAACTGCAGCTGAAAAAAATGGTGGCATTTAAATGTTGGTGTTTTGTGTCTTGTAAATATAAAAGATTAAAAACCCTACCATGTAAGTTTTTCTCCTTTTTAATTACAGATTTAACACATAACATTGAAATGATACATATATTTTTATTCTTTCTTTATCACTGGATGTCTAACATTCTGTATTTTGAAGTAATACAGCAGCAGTAGAGCTGCATTAGAGCCATGAGAAGATCCTACAGTTTATTTGCAGTTTTCATTTCTGTATTAGGAAATACCTCTTTGTAGCCTTGAGATGTGCATATTGTAAAATACATGCTTTTTATAATTCCAGATTATTGAAGAAGCAAAGCGATCTCTTCATGATGCATTGTGTGTAATCCGGAATCTTGTTCGTGATAATCGTATTGTGTACGGTGGTGGTGCAGCTGAAATTTCTTGTGCCTTGGCAGTCAGTGAAGCAGCAGATAAGGTGAGAAAGCAATAGTTAAAACTGTCCTTAGAGATTCCAGAAAAACATGAAAGATCTTCCAAAACATGTGTATTGTGGAACTTTCTGACATTCACTGATAACCATCATTAAGGTTTCTGTCCCTTCCCTGTAAAAATTCATTACTAGTGCTATTTTTCCTTTTATGATAAGAGCAGTTTAATTTTTTTTAATTTGCAAGTAGTTATCATCCAGAGGTATTAGCTCAGTTATTATATTCCCAATAAAATCTGCATGTTGTGCATATATATTTTATAGCTAGTATGAAAATCTGCTTTTACTGACATTGGCATTAATAGCTTATGAATTCAAATTTCTTTTCCTCTAGTGCCCATCTTTGGAGCAGTATGCTGTGAGAGCTTTTGCAGATGCCCTGGAGGTAATTCCCATGGCACTCTCGGAGAACAGTGGTATGAATCCAATCCAGACTATGACCGAAGTGCGGGCTAGGCAAGTGAAAGAAAATAATCCAGCCCTCGGCATTGATTGTTTGCAGAAAGGAACAAATGGTAAGAACTGCAGCGTGGAGAAGGAGAAGCATAAAAGGCTTTTCTTTCTCAAAAGCTCAAAATGTTTACCATGTTGTTTTTTTTAAACAGCTTCAGTTATTCAGACTCTTGTACCTTGTCATAATAAATGGGAGGGCAGGTGGAGAGATACCTACATACATGCATACATGTCTACCAGGAAGAAAATGTATAATTGCTTGAAAACCTTTATTTGGTGGCAAGATTAGTTGAAGATGTGTGCTGACATTGTAGCACACAAGAAAAAGCTACTCTCATAATGAGACAAGAGCAGGCTGTGTTTTAAGTACTGTAGTTTTAGTGATCCGCTTTACACTGCAGCCCTGCAAATAATTGTGAAGAAGTAAATAAAAGGCTGAAAATATTTTTGTACAGTGTTGTTCACAGCAGTAGGTCTGCATATATAGACCAGTAACAAGCGTGTGAAGACTAAGGAGACAGTGTATAAAAACCTGTTTTCATCTGGATGTACACTTTTCGAAAGAATGTGGTAAATTGCAGAATTTGTAAATTCATAACCCTTCTTAGATTAGGTGTTTCTGTTTTATGGCATTTGAACTTGCACTTTAGTGGTCACTCAGCCCTTAAGGTGCTTTCAGTATATGTGTATAGAAACTGTGCTTTTCAAAAGGTAATGCAGAATGGTGAAGAGTTACAACTGGGGAAGAGCTAGTTGGGAAAAGAGTTGGATCTTAATGTCCCAAGATCTTTGGTAAGAACCCAGATGTAAAACTAATTTGTACAAATGGTGTTTGTAAACTACAATGGCCAAGAGTAATAATTTCAAAATGTTGTACAAAATTACATGGAAATTACTTTTCCAAACTAAATACAATATCTAGGCTTGAGGAGTGTCTAATTCTTCTGCTTTCTTTTGACAGATATGAAACAGCAGCATGTTATAGAAACCTTGATTGGTAAGAAACAGCAGATTTCTCTGGCGACTCAGGTTGTTAGAATGATCCTGAAGATTGATGATATCCGTAGGCCTGGAGAATCTGAAGAGTGAAGGTTGAAAAGCAAGAAACATTAAGGGGCCACAACAGTAGCGAAGACAGTAGTATACTGATGCTTCATCTTCAGCTATTTATTTTGGACGCTTTTTGTTTCACATACTGTAACGGCTAATTGTTGGAAATAAAACACAATTTAGCACTGGTGATTTCAAGACTTGTTTCAGAAGTATTGTTGTATCTTCTCTTGGACAAATGTGAATATTCATAGAAAACACTGCCTGAATGTATAGAGAAAAAACATAAATAATGCAGCAATAAAATTCCATGGGTCCTTTTCCCTTGCTCGTGCAGCTAACTGCTAGCTGTTTAGGAGCAAAACCTACAGTCTCATTTTAAGAGGTCTGTCACTCTTCAGTGAAGCAAGCAGAAATTATTAAAATAAATTTTCATTTCAATATTTAATTACTAACTAATTATTTTAGACTCCAGTAATTCTCATATGTTAAGTTTATCAAGTATGAAGGTTCAATCTGAAGATTTAAAGGAATTGTATTGCATGATTCAAGTTGCTTCTGTTTTTTTTCTTGTTGGTACACTGTTCCTGATTTATCTGCCAGGAGGGGGTTTTTTTCAGTAGTACACACATTCACCAAAGTGGGGCTTTTTTTTCCCCAGAACTATGTCTATAATACCACAATTGAGAGCATTTACTTCAAAGTTCTGCAGTATGATCTTAGAATGGTAGAGTAAAATTGGTTATTAAGGTGCTTTGCTTGTGAAACTCAGCAAGAAACAAGTGGTAGACCACTTGTACAAATTTTTTTTTGCATATTTCAGAAGCAAGGGAAGTATCACAAATACCAATTCAGCATTACCTGTGTTACATTTCAAATGCATAGTTTTAAATTTTCAGAGTAGTGTAGGACAGAGGAAACCTTTTACTGGTTACTGTTTGCTAGCCAGTCTTGTTCAAATTGTTTTTTGCTGTGACCGTACCTCACTTGTTCCAAGCAAAATCCTTCAGCGAGTGTTGATAGAGGAAGAAGGGTAGAAACAAGTTCACTTGTTGTGGGACTTGTTATATTTCTGGAACTGTTTGAACAAAATCATGCAAAGCTTTATTGTCATTGTTAGTGAGTACTGGGTGTTTCCTCATTACTCTTATATCTTTTCCCAACTTAGCTTCATTTACTGGACAGCAGCAGTTACTCAGTTTTACTGCTGCTTAACTCTGGTATTCTATATCAGTTCATGGTTATAAGTGTGAATCTAGAGGCCCATCAATACCTGGGCTCATGCAGAGCCACCTCTTACTTTGTTCACTAATACAAAAAGAAAACAGGTGTAGCCAGAACTTAAAAGGGAGTAATGTAGTTGTACTAAGGTACCCCTTTCACCTCATAGTGAAGTTGTACATGTGATAGAAAGAGAGAAAACAGTTATTCCCATTTTACTGTTTTTTCTTACACCTCGTGTCCCCTGTAGTTGTGGTTTAACCCCAACTGGCATCTAAGCCCCCCACAATCTCTTGCTCACTTCTTCCCTGGTGCACTAACGGAGAAAATCAGAGGAGTAAAAGTGAGAAAACTCATGGATTGAGGTAAAGACAAGTTTAATTGGGAAAGTAAAAGCCAGGCAAAGCAAAGCAAAATAAGGTATTCATTCAACAGTTCCCAAGGTTAGGCAGGTGTTCATCCGTCTCCAGGAAAACGGCTCACACATAACAGTGACTTGGCGAGCTTTGACCATGGGCTCTCCCTGGGGCTAATGCAGGTCATCTGCCTGGTTGTGACCCCTCCCAGCTTCTTGCACACCCCTAGCCTATTTCCTGTGGGTCAGGCACAGTGTGAAAAGCAGAGGCTGCCTTGGTGCACTGTTCAGCAATAGCAAAAACATTGGTTTCTTTTCAGCAGTGTTTTGGTCACAAATCTTAAAAGCACAACCCCATACCAGCTACTGTGAAGAAAATTAACTTCATTGCACCCGCAGCACACCTGCCTGTCCACATTGGTGAATCCCATTACTAAATTATTTCAGTTTCACCTATCAACTCTTTTTTAGTTACTTTTCCTTTGGCATGGCTTAGATAATGTGACTCATCTGAGATGTGAGGTACAAGGAAGCAATGGACAGTACTGCACACCACTGTTGAATGTCCTGACTGGAAGATGCAGAGGAGGCAGAGAAGGAAGGGGTCCATGCAGGCAGTGCAGCAAGTGGCCAGGGGAAAAGTTCTGCAGATGTGCTCTGCAGATGGTACCCAGGGTTGGCTCACAGCAACTGGGAGCTGACTGTAACATTGGACAGATCTTCAGCAGGACGAGCTGGTAGTCTCTACAAATGTGTGAGCTGAGACCTGGTCAGAACTTGGTGGTAGTATGCTGGGTTTGGGTGTGTCTTTTTTTCTTCCCAGGGCAGGTTTTAACTGTAATTCAGAAGCCTGTAGGAACACAGGACAACTTATTTTGAAAACTGAAGTTGTGGTTTTGCTGATCTGACTTATGCAAATAAACGTTTTGTGCTCTGTATATAAATATTTTTTAACGTTCAAATACATCTTAATATGGGAAGTCTGAAGCTTGGTAATGGAACTTCGATAAAATTGTAAGAAATTGAAGTGGTTAATTTTTCAGAAGTTTGTAGTTCAACATAAATATGTAGCATTAGCACTATCAGTCATGGCTGCATGGAGGCAGTTGCAGGACAAATGGCTTTCATCACAGCATACAACACCCAACTGAAAGTATTAAACCAAATTAATGAAAGCAATGCAGCTCAAACTGGTACACTTTCGTGGCAGGAGTAATGACATTTGTGATTTGACAGATCAATGGGAATACCTGTATTGGGACTTCATGCGCAGATCTGGCTCTGGCCAAACAAAACAGTAAATGTCTCTGAATAGTGACAAGGTTGTGGGAGACAAACACTGATGTTCAAATTAATAATGGTGCATTTGTAACCACTAACAAATAAAAGCCTAGTCTAGTGGTGTGTTTGGAGCTGCAGGCCCCACAGTCCCTTCAAGTACTACTCCCTTACTCCAGGGAAAATGAGAGGTTCACCACGGGAGGGCAATATGTACCTATCACTGCCATAGCAAACTGCATCCATGTTTTTTAAAAGCTACGTGAGGCAGCTGGCAGGTCTTTCCTGGTATCGCTGAAATGGCACATATATGTCATCAGCAAGATCTGAATCTTTCTGAATTCCCCTCAAGGGCTCAGTGACTTGAGCTAATTTCATGAGTGGTCCCATGGACATGACTGTGTCCTCGCTCACATCTAAGTTTCACATCTTCCTAGGACCCTTACCCAGCCCTGCCTCTGTGTTGCCAGCTGGCTTTTCCCAGCCTCATTTCTTATTCTCTCTTGTTGTGTTCCCAAGCCTGGGCTGCTTTCCTCCTCCGATCTCTCACATGTCTATGCTGACACAGTGCTTGTCTATGCAAGCACACAAGGCAAGGCTGCCAGGAGCACAGTGCACAGCACAGCACATAGATCCCTCTCATCCCTCCTGCTCACACCCAGCCTGCAGCAGCTGTGGGGTGCAGTGCTTCTGAGCTGAGAGCTGAGCTGACTTTAAGCACGCCACAGTGGTTCAGAGAAATCAGGTTTGAGTGGATTTTATTTTTTCAGGAATAGGGTTAAGCAGATCTGTGAAACAACGTTCTTGTTTCTCTATAGACACTTCTTATAACTAACACATTTTTCCTTTTGGGGGGGAAAAATCTGCTGTTTGATCATTTCTGCATACTTCACGGGGAAAGATGCCTCATAATGTGAGCAGTTCCTGTCTGAATGATCCAATCTGACAAGCTTGCAGATGGGGTGTTTAATGGAGCAAGTCAAGCAGTCCTGCTTACACTCTGCTAGCTCTCTCGCTAATATTAAGACACTTGAATATTAGGATATCTAGACCCAGACCTACGCAAACTAAGCTGAGCAGCTCCAGAACCTGCCAGAGTTGTATGTTTTTGTGCTACCTCTGTACAGAAAAGAGGGCACCATGGGAGCTGCTCTCCTCTGTGGATGGCATGACTGTCCCTTGCACTGCTAAAAATTGCTGTTATATTGACCATGAGGATGGTTATTACACTCTCTGGACTCAGTTCACCGTCATCCAAAGAGGGATGATTCAATTGTGAGGTCTGGGTCTGGGAGACTAGCCTTGTATGTCCTCCCTCTCCATTTCACATCTTGGAGGGTTTCCCAGGAACTCTCTGCCAGCGAACATTTCTCACCATGTTAAAGAGCTAATTAAATGGACTGACAGTGTTTGGTTTGTAAACAACTCATCTCTGTGATACAAGAGAGACAGTTTGCTAAACTCAAATGACTACGGAGTAAATATTAGTACATTCTCTGTAATACAGACCCTGTGATTCCTGCCTGGTGTACATGGACTAGAATCTGCATCCTCGTGAGATGGCTCCCTGAGCTATTTGGGACCAGTAGTTGTGTTGCACTGTGGAGAGGCTCCTGCCTTGCCGTGCTGAACAGCAGTTCAGCAGTTCAGGCACTGAGGTCTCTGCCAGCTCTCTGGTGCCTGTGTGCTCACTGAACATGGGACGCTGCTGTCAGGGACTGAGTGTGCTCCCCTATCTCCCCACACCAGGGGCTTGGCTACTTGTCACCTTAATCAGACTGCTGGGGAAAATGCTGTGAGTGAAAGAGAACTGGGGAAAAGCTCTCCCACTTTTGCTCCAGAGCAGCATTTAAGCTCAGCCCATGCCCTTGCTCCTTGCCTGAACTATGTCTCAGCTATGCCTGTGCCTTGCTGGTACTGATGCTGGATTGACTTCCTGGCTTGTCCTTAACCTTGCCTTGTCAAGTCAGACTTGTCTGGTGATCCTGATTTTTCTCTGACCTTGGTTACTGTGACTGAACCTGCTCTGCTTTTCCTGTTTGGGTGCAGTGATGTCAAGGAGATCTGGAAGAGAACAGCGGCCAAAGGTTGTCTGGAAAGAGAAAGTCAGGAGGCCATTGAAGGAGCCCTTGCTATTTGGCATGGGCAGCTCTCCTGCAGTGTACAAGCAGGGTCTGAGAAAGCAGAGGTGGAGTGAGCAAAGAAAAGCTGGGGAATCTCAAGAAAATCAGCACTTGATGACAGTGAATGGTGGGCACTTGGAACTTTAGTCAGGTAAAGAAGAATAAAATATTAGGATTAGAAAATAGATATCAGTGTGAGTAATGTTATCATGGTTTGCTGAAGACATCAGGTTTTTGGGATGGGGTACTACCATAAGCTCTCTCTCCCTCTCAAAAAAGTCGAGCAGCTATGAACACAGGATTATGAACATTTGGTGTGTATTCTAACTTTTTTTCTGTTTGCAGTAGGGCCCATAATGGAATATAGTGTTTTCTGCCAACAAGAAAAGATCACAACTGCTTCAGCTTCATCTTTGAAGTATCCCAGTGCAGTGTCTAAGGACAGAGCAGCAATGAGGAACTTCAAAATGCTGTGAGTGAACTATGATGCTAGTTATTCGGTTACTGTTTTGTCCCACTTCTGTGCGGAAGGGAGCACCCAAGATTCATAGATGTCCATGGTCAAAAAAGAATAGCAAAAGCCAAGAGGATCCAGAAAAGAAAGCTCACAAAGTTTTATTATCAAAACACACTCAGCATGGAAATTGATAAATGTTTTGCCCCTACTTTCTAATAATAAGAGAAATAAAAGACTAAAAGGAAAGAGGGAAGAAGGGGAGAGTGAAAGAGAGATCAGAATAGAGAGGAAAGAAGATCACCACCCAATCCAGCCAACAGATGTCCAGGGTCCTGAGGGAGCCACGCAAGCTTTGTGGCGGCACTTTCTTATAGGTAAGTTGTCCTCACCTTGGGATTGGGTTTCTTACTCTTTGTGTGAGTAAGCATGAGCAGTCCATTCTTCTGGACCTTTCTGGAAACTAGCTAGGAGTCTTTGAGGGTCTTTTGGTGGTCCTGATCTCTGTCTACTGGTCTTGCCCACTCCTTAGCCCCACTTCCGTGCTTATGCTCTTCTGTGTTGTGCAGTCTTCATGGATCAGAACACAGAAGTTGGCTCCAGAAGGGTGCTCTCCTACATCAATACTTCCAGCCACATCCTGTTCTAACTTGTCAGCTGGAAAATTGGTGTTTGAGGCATAGCAAGGCACTAACTCCTTACTGCTCAGTTATTCATTTGTACTGTGGTCATGTCTCAGGGATTCACATTCTACTTAGCTGGTGCTTCACTTCTTCTTTGCCTCCATCCAAATGATGGGAGATTTTTTTCTGCCTTCTCTCCATGAACTGGCTGTGCTACCAGGACTATATATTCCCTTCCCTGCACTCCAATGTGTAGTTTCATTCTCAAATCCATGGGGGAGAAAAAAAATCTATCAAGGACCATTACTTTTCAGGTCTCTATCTGCAGGCTCCTCCTAAGTCAAAACCTGTTGAAAGACAGGAATTGTCTTTGAGGAATTGTCACCGTATACTTGACCTGTTCTTATAACTATTTTTTAAGAGACAGGATACTAGATTAGATGAGACATTTAGTCTAATGTGGAAGTATAACTATGTTGAGGCAAGCTCTTCAAACTTTGTGCTGTATAGATAAAACTGACTGATGTGAAGAACAAGGAGTAACTGGCTAACACTGGTGAACTGGCAGATTGATTCTGATTCTCATAAAGCAATTGTCAAAATTATGCAGCTAAGACTTTAAAAAAAGGCTTTTAAATGTACCTCTTTTCTTGGAACATAATCCAAAGTTACAGGAAGAGTACATTCTTCCCATACCCTAAGTTCTGGCAGAAAACAAATAAAATTGCTTTATATTTGGGTCAATATTGTATCAGTCTAACAAGCAAAAAACTTTAGCTCAATAAAATTTACAGAGATGACATTGAAGCAGCATTTGTTTCCTTCTTTAAATCTTTTTATTAGTTGGATATCAAATGAACAGTCTTGAAAAGATTTTCTTGAATTCACATTTCATTTGAAATTATTCATTTTAAAAAGCAAAATAAATATAACACAAAGATTTAAAAATTTGTTTTGAATTTAAAGATTTTGTGATTTCTGATACATATAGTATAGTACCTTTTTAAACTATATGAAGAAAATTGTTTGTTTCTCTAAAACCCCAAGTAACCAAGCTGATTCCTAAAAAATGTCATTTATTTTTTCACTCCAGATCAGGAAGGAGTGGTTTCGCTGCTGGCACAAACAGAGCCCATGTACTCAGGGGACTATCTAGTGTCACCTCAGCTGCTCTGATCTCAGGGCATCAGGGCCTCAGACTGTCTCAGTTTCAAGAAGCTGCTTTGATTTATGTGCCTTATGGCACCTAGTTCTCAGAGTATCATAAAAAAAACCTGCCCAATATGAAAATTGCTGAGTTCCCGCTCTCTAACTGAACTGTCTTGTGGTGAAATTTGCTACCACCTGCTCATATTCATCACTCACTGACCATCCTCATCATCCAACTCATAAGTGAAAAGTCCCATACAATCTCCTGACCTTTCTCCCACGCGTACACCAGTGACTGCTCAGCTGCCTGCTGCCAGGTGTGTGTACCCGCAACCCACTGGCAGGAGCTGATAGTCCCCACACTCAGCTGGGTTTTCCAGTCAACGTAACACTTATCCAAGAACCACTGAGCCCTCTCTTTACGTGCTTATCCCAGGTGGTCATTGATTCTCCCTGCTCTCTGCTGGTCTTTGAATATGAGTCTTGCTCTGAGCTGACGTTAGCAGGTTTCTTTTTTTCACATCCAGCTACTGTGCTGGCTGGCATTTTGCAAGTGCCTTGACTAGACACTTAGATATGAGGTCTTCTCATTAACACGTCTGTCGTAATTGGAAGAAGGCCAAAAGCTGGGAAAGGCAAGTTTCCAGCACTGCATTTGATTTAAGGGCAGCACTAATAGTTAAGGTTAAGTGAGTGCAAGTGCTAGTGACAGGCAATGAGCACAGAGGGACAGAAGGTAATGTATGGCAAGTGCTGGGGAAGAGTGACTGAAATGACTGAAAATCCACCTAGGAAACATCCTTAGCTAAGTAACTTTGGCACAACGTTGCAATGGCACATCCTCTTAATAGTTGTTATGCTGCCTTGCTTTTTAGCTATGTTGACTCACTCCCTAAGAAAAGCCACTGCTACAAATCCCATGGGAGCTCCATTTCTGACTCCTCAGGATCTGGGTCAAGCTCTCTCTCTTGCTATTTAGTGTTAGGATCATGCAAGTGTCCAGGAGATTGAAAAGATCAGCACAGCCTTGCCTTCTCTTCCTTGACAAAGTTTTCAGCAATTTCTTCTCTTTTGCTGATATAAAAATTATGTAACCTCCAGCTCCTGATTGTTTAGGAAGAACACAGAACAGACAATGTACCTATCCCAAAACTGGGCACTTGAATGTTAATGCTTTTGAGTAGAAGTGCAGAAGCTAACAGAGCCAACAAAGTTCAGTGGCTGTTCAGAAGTGATTTCATTCCTTGGCTGAAACTAAGCATGGGAGAAGATGAAACTCAGTTCTGGAGGGAGCAGTTTAGAGCTGATGGAAAACAGGTCATGTTACTAAGTCCCAGGCAAATCTGGATTCCTGAGGCAGGGATTATTGTGGGTATGGGTGTTTGAATCCTTGGCGCGCTCCCAGCGCTGGAAGCTTCAGCTACTGCAACACAGCAATGTGAGCATCCAAGGGACTAAGGTGTGGCAATGAGAATCCCTGTAGTGAAACAGTCTCTTTAAGGTAATGCAAAAACCAGATCCCACTTTGCTTTAAGAAATTACTCTGCAGATAAGTCAGAATGGGGACAGGACCACACACCAGTGATAGCTCTGCTCCAGGTCATTAAAGGAAGAACAGATTAGCTCCTATGAGGGTTTAAGTAGTGCCACAGATGAGACAGCAGAGGTATTGTTGAGCACACGGAGAAGGTAATTCAGTGGCTCTGGTGTCCTGATTGTCCACACCAGAGTCCTGGTCCTGTTGGCTTCTGCTCTGATGTGCCAGGATTTCTGTGAAAGTCAAGACCCAAGTGACCAGTAGCAGTGCACACACAGGTTGTACTCCATCATGGAGGAGGAATACAGAGGAGGTGTGCTGGAAATAACTCAGAATATTCTGTGAAACCTGTGAAATCATTTACAAATATCTCAGTTTACATACTTGCCAGAGTTTACCAGCCCCTAATCTAAGCATGTTAAATTTATCTAGTGTTTGATTTACTCACCTACAGAAGACACGTACATTTATCCCCTCTGGTACTAACATAACTAAATCTCAGGGTGAAGCTATAGGCCTGAAAAAGTGAGATGGTTCAAGGTTATAAAGTCCTTTCTCAGAAACTATTCTCAGCTATTTCCTAATCATTAGCCTAGTGACAGCACTATAAGGAAAGAAAATGTGTGAAGACAATCAAATTCCTCGTCTCTGAGGCTGTAAAGCCTGTCTGAAGACGTGTATTGGCTGATTTGCCATTCTTTAATGCTTCTTTTCAGCCCCAGGACACGAGCAAGAAATTATCTGCTTTAGTGATTGCCCAGATATGACTGGTGTGCTAGCGCTTGCCTGACAAGCTATATAGAATGGTGAGTTTTAGTCCTCTAATCTAAGCAATGTGTCTACATGAGCTCTTTCCTTGTCTGCAGGCTAACACACAGTAGTCCTTGGTTCTTAATTGCAACAAGATGATCTGTCAATGAAATGGTGAGCAGATTTATTTCGGAAGTTAATAAATACATGTTAGAATCACAAAGACAATGAATCTAAGGCTAATGAGGGAGATTTGCAAGGCAACAGCCTTGTGAACAGCATGGAAATTTCTTCCAGCATCTCATGAGACCCTAGAACAAAGGGAAGAGCTGGGAAAAAAGAGCTTAACCCTATCCATCCTAAGTGACCTTGCATTGAAAATGGTCTGGTTTTGCTCTTGTTAAGGAAAGATTCCTCACCTCTAGCAAACAGTTTTTCATTTCTCTTTCTTTTCCTTTACCATCATCTAATTAAGATTGTTAATCAAACCTTAAGAACAAGCTGAATGTTTAGAAGCAGAGATGCGAAATTCAATCTAATCCAACCTCAGCATTGGTCCTGACCACCTACTCTCCCTTGGATAATTCTAACATGTGGGTGCTACCCAGCCATCCTCTGCTAGGAAGATGAAAGCAGTCCCATGAGCCACTGAAGAACAACAAAATCTGTATCAGAGCTTGGCAGAAAGAGTAGCCATGTCAAAAACTGGAAGCACAGGAAACAGGACCTGGGTCCATACAGGCATTATCGCCCCTGCTTTCCCTAACATGAGGTAACAAGGGAAGGAGTGGGAAGGAAAATGAGAAGTCAGGGTCAGGACTTGCAATTCTTTGCATTCCGGGAGAACAGTGGTATGTCTACTGGTTAAGGAGACTTGAAGTCAGGATTACTGAGTACTGTTCCCAGCACCAGCCTGCTGGGTGACCGGAGTTACAACTAAGGACTTTGTTTTGTGTCCAAACTCCTCTTCAGTGAGATTTCCACTTATTGAACCAAACTGATTTGTGGTGGTGAGCAGCAAGTTCCCTTCCTGAGGTCCCATCATTCCTTTGGCCAATGCCACTTGGCAGCCCCCAATACCACATGCCATAAACTCATCTCTCTTCTGTCACGGAAAGAAAGGAAAGGACAGGGGCATCCTATTACAGCCAGGTCTCTGCCAGCCCTATCCAATTCCTGACATGCCCTTGTGCAGCCAGGAATCAGTGGGAGGGTGGCAGGCTGCTCAGGGGTAGGGCAGAATCTCTGCCTATCGTGGCTCCCACTTCATCCCTAGATTTCCATTAGGAAGCAGTACAGAAGAGACCAATCCGTTCAGCAGTTCCTGGGGCAGCCCAGCAACAAGAAACTCAAACAGAGGTTGGCAATGGCCACCTTCAAAGACATGCACCAGGAGATCCACATTCCTCCCTAACCTCCAGCACTGGGAATAGAAGCTGCCCAACCTGCTTGCTGAAGTCCCCTTCTACCCTGCTACCAGCAGTACCCAAACAGCAGCTGCTCTTTGTACAAGTATTCTCTTGTGTTTCTAGCTGAGCGATAAACAGTTCTGTTGGGATAAAGGCACTGCACTCTTCTCTGAAGTACGAGGAACAGTATGTGTATGAGGGAGGGGAACCCGAGGATGCAAGTGCGTGCTGCTTCTTGCTACAGCCCCCCAGATCGGTGGTGCAAGGAAATGAACTGATCCAAATAGTAGCACCTTCCCCAGATGGGAGAAAGGAGCACTGAGCACCCTATACTGTTTCTTGAGAGCGTGAAGTCTTACAGAGTTTTGTGTCAAGGGATACTTCTTTTACAGCAGGATGACCTCATCAAGGTGAGACAGTGGATAGGCAAGTGATGCAAAAATAGGGCTAAAGGACTGAGAAAGACTGAGCAAAGAGCAAGAAAGAGAGAGAAAAGAAGCAGTATCACAGAAGGAAAATCCATGAAAGTTCCTCAGAGCCTTAGGAGGAAAGAAGTTCTCTGGTAGGTTCCTTTCTTCAGCATAAGGGATGTTAGTCCATAGCACCATGAACACTGTGATGTTACCTCATATACATGGAGCAGCTCTCACCACTCACCTGGGGTAATCTGTACCTTTGAGCATAGCACAGCTACTACTGTCATGCCTCAGTGATATGTGCATGGCTGTATGCAACAATGCTGTGAGTCCTGGACTAGGACTGTTTGTCTGTAGTCAGATTCATCACATAAATCTTGTGTATTGTGAAACTCCTGCACTCAATCTGTATTGACCAGTTCAAACGTATGGAGGTGTACCATCTGCTCATCTTGCTCAATTTCAGGGGTTTTGACAGATAATCACATCCACACCTCAGGGAACTGCCCTCTAGGTGACAAAGGGCTTATCACATCATAAAGGTACAAGCAATTAAAGGTGTTTTGGTTCATTCCAAGGGGGCTGAGCAGCCAGAAGTTATGCAGCAGCTGCCGAGAGGGTTGCAGGGTAAAGCAGAGAAAGGCTCTGCTGAAGGAATTGTCAGGAGTTAAGCCTGCCCAGGATGCCCCCGCGGAAGACAATTATGAGTTAGCTCTGCATTTGGCAATCTCTGCGAGATTTACTGTCCTGAAGAGGAAGATGAAATAATATCTCCAGGAAAAGTATCAGCTGCAACAACTGTTAATGGCAGAACAGGGAATGCGAAAGCTGTCACTTTTTCCCTACCTGGCTTTGGAGAGAGCAGATTCAGCAGATGTCAACCAGCATCTACACATTTCTGTCCTTGCTCTGTTTCCATCTCCTATTCCACCAGTGGAAGTGAAGGTAACCAGCTGAGCCAGGCACAGGGCAGCACAAGGACAAGTTCAAGTGGCATTTTGCAGACATCTGCACAACCTCTAATGCTTTGCCCGAAGCCAGCTCTATATAACTAGATGTCAGATACAAACTAAAAAGTTTACTGTTTTATCACTCTAAGATAAATTGTCTCCTAAGCACTTCACTTAAATAAATCTGTCTAGTTATGGATCATTTCTCTCACTTAACCCCTAAGAAATATGTCAGCAAAGCTCAGGTGGAAGCTGTACTCAGAGTTAGCACACAGAAGGTGGTTACCAGGACCAAGGGAAGGAGCTGGAGCCTTATGTGATTCCACCCTGAGACAGGAGCCAGACAGAGACACGAGTCCTTGGTGGGGGGCAGCTTGTAAACAGCAAAAAGGTTAGAAGTGCAATTAGTCTGTGTGACAACAGTGACCACCTTCTGTCACCACCCCGGGCCAGGTCAAATCCCCTTTCCTCCCTCTCTTGCACAAAGCTGAGCCAAGGCCCAGGGCATGAACATGCCCAGCTGCCTGTCAGCCCAGGGGAAAAAAAACAAGCGCACTCACAGCAACAGACCTGTATATGGGCAAGGACAGACTATTGGCTGCTGCGTCTGGCTGTCAGACCTCGGTGGATTCTAAGTAGGGAAGTCTAGGATACTGACTGATACTAGATGTTAGTGGATTTAGCAGTAGTCAATTCTCTTCTTGTGGTCAGCACTGACACAGATAGCCCAGCACAGTATAAAGGGAACTAAAATTATAGTATGCATAGCAAAGTACCACGGAACCCAAGCTACAAGATGTGGAAAATGCGAAGGCAGTTCATTTCATCTCTCTGCCTAAAGCGTTTTCCTCTGGTTTATACATGTTCACCCAGGGATACATGATAGAGGTAAAAAAAGGCTAACAGTGGAAACTCCATGAGCCATTTCATGCTTCCCAGTCAGGGACCAGGTATCTTCTGATTCAGTTGCTTTCAGTCCTGCATCTTTTTGGCATGACAATGGCATTTTATGACTTCTCTGGGCTTTTTGGCTACAGGCAGCTCTAAAATACATCAGCTGGGTTGCAGTTGTCGCCAATGTGCCCCTACATGAGCAAGAATGAAAGGTAACAAATTCCCACTGTCTTTATTCCCCAGCTATTTTCTCTTTCCATCCCTGTGCTCAGGATGGAAGGGGAGTTGCTCAGAACAGGGTCATATTTTATGGTTTTTTATCAAAGCTCTGGCCTGCTTTGTCTTTGAAGTGAAAGTCAAAACTCAAGAACAAGCAGTGTGGGAAGAGGCCTGGCCTGAGATGCTTTCCTCCAGTCATTTTTGGTAACTGGTGCTCAGCCCTTTTGCAGTCTCAAGACCTGACATCTATGTGCAAGGTGGGCAGGGTCACACAGGATGATGTGCATGTGGTCTTTTTCAGGGGACAAGGCTACCAGGAAATGCTGTGGAATACTACTCTTCCTCAAAAACTGCACAGTCCTAGTAATGATACTTAAGGGGCCTTAAGTGGGAAGGGATGGAAGTAACATAGTATTGGAATTGAGTAGACAGAAGGAAGGTTATATACTGCAAGCTTCTAGAAATTACACTGGAAGCCTAACTGGTGAAGTCCTGAAGGCTGAGCCTCTGCCCTGCCTTTAGTCACTGGGTCAGTGTCCAACAGGCTGACTTTCCACTCCTGTAGAAAGGGGAGATGACATCAACCCCACTATCCAACCTGGTCCTATCCTGCTTTTATATCCTGAGTCCAGCCAGGATCACAACACAGTCTATATGTTGAGGACACTGCTGACCTGTGGTTAGCCCAAATAACTTGCCTACAGGCTATCTTTAACAATCAATATTTTAATTCTGAGATGACTCAGCTGGGGCACTGTTTAACCCTTATCACAACTTGGGGCATCTGCCTGAATTTTCACATTTCTGTCTAGCAAACAGCTTCCACTTTCACTTCATCCTACCAACACTCTCTAACTGGGAGAAGAGGGACAATTAAGGTATCTGTCCAGTTAACAGATCCAGGCTCAACCCATTGCCCCGCCCCTCAGATACCAAAGTGCTTCCCTACACCCTGCAGTCTCTGATCTGCACCACAGTCCCCAGGCCACTGCTGAGTGAAACTATTGAGGAGCCACGTGGACTGTACAGTGCAGAAGAGGGAGCAGAATCTGAAGTGAGGTGCACAAGGGGATCCAGAAAGATAGACCACAGATCCCACTAAAAGCTACGGGATACATGCTCCTGGGCTGTGTGTGCAGTGCGCTGCAGGCACCAAGGCACTAGGGCCTGGATTCACACTTCTTGGAGTCGCTGCCACCAGAACTCACAGAGTGGAGTGAGCTCTGTAATTACCCAATTTATATCTTCATTCCATCCCAGAGAGGAGTGAAGTACTGCATCTTTCCCTCCCCTTTGGAGCCACCTGATGCCTCTTTGGGCATGATACCAGATCCACCCCATACCTTGTGCCTACATTAGCTGAAGTGTTGCCCTTTATGGTGCTGGGCTCCTGGCCAGCCCTCCCGCAGCCAGCGGCTGCGCATGCAAAGGCCCGGCATGTTTGCATGCAGCTCTGTTCCATTCATCCTCTCCCAACAGCTGCTCCGGGGGTGATGGGGGCAAGCAGATTCTTTTTCAGACCCCTTGGGGATAGTCTTTGCCAGGTCTGTTTATTCATTGATTTAAGAAATCCAGCTGTAATTATGATCAAGCTACTGAGAAAAGGAGCCCAGGCTAGGGACTTGGCTCAGGGCAAGGCTTTTTGCCACTGTACTCAAATCTGTGCTTGCTTCATCGTAGCCCTTCCTGCACCACCATCACATGCATGATGCAGTCACAGTGCTGATTTCATCACTTTGCTACACATCACACAAAGTCTCACAGCCCTATGACAAAGGAGAAAGAGAAACAATCCTGGTCATTGCCATTCCTCACTGCCATTAACCTCTGTAATATTGACTTTGTCAGGAAGCACTGAATCCCTGATCCTCATTGGCATAATTGGCTCCTGCAAAAAAAAACAGGTTTGGTCCTGATGGCATTGGGCAGTTTGATCTGTTTTCCCAAAGATGTCAGTGTTCCATCAGTTAAGGTTCACTTTAGTTTGGATTAAACCCTAAAATCTTACTAATGCTTCCTTGTCAAGCCAGTTTCTTATCTCGTGCCCAGCTCTGCTGAGACCATGCTGAGAAGTTCCAAAGCAGAGACATTTGGGAGCCCTAAACATCTCAAGCTACTACATAGGGTGCCCTCAAGATGAAAAATGTTGTGGGATCCCAGCATGGCTTACACCAGACAGGACCTCCAGAGATTGCCTACACCAATCCCCTGCTCAAAACAGACATCTAGAGAAACTTTACCATAGCCTTGTCCAATCATCTTTTGAACATCTCCAAAGACCGACATACACAACCAGTGTTACAAAGTTTGGCCACCATCACCATAAAGCCATTTTTCTTATGTTTAAATGGAATTTCCTTCATTTCAATATGTGCACATTGTCTCTTATCCTGTCATCCAGTACAATTGAAAAGACTCTGGCTGAGTTATAGGAAGCTATAGGAAGCAATGAGGTTACCTCTCAGCCTCCTTTTTTTCCAAACTAGGCAAGCCAAAGTTCTCAGCCACTCCTCACAGGACATTCCTTCCAACCCTGTCACCAAATTCATTACCCTCTTCTGGGAAAATTTAAGGACCTTCACATCCTTTAATTGTAGGGCCTAGTACTGCACCCAGCACTCCAGGTGAGGCTGCACCAACACTGAATGCAGCAGGACAATCATCTCTCTTGACTGGCTGATGATGGACTGTATGATGCACCCCAGGATGGGGTTTGGGCTCAACTCACACTGAGCTGCTGCTGACCAGCACCCACAGGTCCCTTCCTGCAGGGCTGCTCTCCAGCCACTCCTCTCACGGTTTATATTAGTGCCTGGAAGCATACAAAAGTATAAGATCCACTCTGACCCTTTTGCTCTCCAGGCTGAACACTCCCCAGTTCTCTCAGCCTCTCTTCACATGATGGTTTCCTTCACTAGGCAAGAACCCTCACTGCTGCAGAGTTGAGGCTCACTTGAATGTGTCTGACTTCACCCTCTCATCGTTGCTCTTGGACCTTTCTCAAATTAAAATAGGTCATTATTAGGTGGTATTTTCTTCGCAGTATTCTATACCATAACCAATTTACCATCCAGTCTTCTTATTTTAGATAGTTTAGCTTGTTACCTTCTTTAAGACTTTCTTACAGCCTTATGCCACAGCCCCACCAGGGTTCTTTTCTGAGCTGTCTCCAATTTTCCAGCTTTCCCCAGGATTTCCCCATGAGATATCAAATACTGCTCACTCACTCCTACTTCCCACACTCATAGTTAGGCCAGCATGACTCTCGTTAGCTGCCTTTGCTGCAGATTTCACCACCCTGACTGCCTGCCCCTCTTTAGCTGTGCAAGGAGCCCATTAGACTTTTTTGACAGCACAACACAAGGAGAACTCATGAATGTGTTTCTCCTGCCTGTAAGAAAATGTATCTTGTTTGAATATACCCAACTTACCAAGTTATCTAGATGTCTTTGAGTGGCCTGTTCCTCCTCCTTTTTATCACCCTACTCATTTTTTGTGTCATCTGCAGGGTTTTACCTGCAGTGGCTTCTATTTTCCTTAAAATCATGGTTGAAAATGTTAAAAGGTTTTCATTCAACAACTGATCCCTGCAGAAAACAATCAAAATACCCAAAGAGCATTCCAAACTGACAGTTATTTCTTCTATCCATTGAAAGTTCTCAATTCACTTAATCTATGTTTTATGGACCTTGAACAGTGCATCTTCTGAATCAACACAGCATACCATAATTTTCTTTATATCAATAGGTAATGTTTTACAAAAATTGTGTACCATAACCCTGTGAATTTAGTTTATCAAACACAAATTTATTATAAAATGGAATGCTGAGTGTCACATTCCAAAAAACCACATTACTGCTATAATTCTCTATTAACAAGTTTCTGTATCAGATTTTCCATTATTTTTCAATGGACAGTTGCCAGCTACCTGGCCTATAGATCCACTGGTCTTAGGGCTTCTCCACTTTAAATCTGGGAACTGTGTTGGCACCTTAAGATTCCTCTGCTATTTCTACAGTAATCAAAGAATAATTAAAGCCAAATCTCAGCAGACCAGAGCTGAGCAGCATTTCTTATGATTTAGGGTATTGAAAGATTCTAACAGATGGAAGTAAGAAGAAGAAAAGTGTGTATCTTTAAACGGTGAGCATGACGTTGGTTGGTAAGGTAGGTTGGGGAGTTGGAAGGAAGGCATAAGGCGTAAGTGATGTAGGGAGCAGGAATAGTACAAAAAAATAGTACAGAGGTGATGTTGCTGAAAAAGGAATGAGCAAAAGGTGTTCACCAGGTGATTGGTAGTGGAAATGGAATTTTAGTTGGGAAGTTAAGTAATGATAAAATGCCAGTGGGTGACAAGAAGCTGGGAAAAAAAGAGCTGCAGGTTGGCAAAACACAGAAAGAGTGTGTGCAAGAAGAGGCCAGAGATGAAAGAAAATCTGGAATGCTAGAAAGTATGGTGCTGGGACACCGCATTTTTAAAAGTTATGAAGCCCCTGAGAGTGGAAACTTCACTGGCAAAAGGACCAGATTAAGTGCTGGAAGAGATTATCAACAGCATAATCCTGGGGACTGAAGAGAGGTAGAAAAGTAAGAAGGGCTACTAGCCCCTAATTCTCTCCTTGCTACCCCTTTCCAGAATTAAAATGTACACCTAGGAAGACATTAGACAGGTGTGTGTGTGGGGAAATGTTAAAGTAGTGATAGGAAACGAGAGAAGGAAGGTCTTCTAGAGGGATAGCCAGGCATCTAGACCATGAAGGACATTGCCTTAGGACCTGAAGGGAGTACAAGGCAGGAGATGTACTTGGGCTGATGTAAGATAACCTGAATGCCCATAACCATTCCCCAGCTACCATCCACAGCTACATGCTGGAGGCTCTACAGCACCTCCACCCCACCAGCCTGAAGCCAAATTTCAAGGATTGCGCTGGAGGCCCAGGCAGCATTCACGGATGACCCCTGCCTTGATCAGTTTGTCCTGAGATAGCTGCATTCTCTGTCATGCTCCCTGCTCCCCAATGGCAAGTGGGTCCCAACAGGCGTTTATTATGAGGGAAAAAGAGCCACATACAGAAACACAAAAGTACATACTTTGCTCTATTTTGAGACAAGGCAGGTGCTGCAGCCTAGAAAACTCCTTGGAGTTCCTGCGGCCAGGAAATGAGTGGATGATTCACACATTTCCAAGAGAAAGGAGATGTTTTCAAGCTCCAAGGGAGCACAAGGAGGTGGCACTGGGCAGCACTGAGTCATGGGTGAGGACCATCAGCTGGGGAAGGAGCTTGACTCTGGCAGCAGTGTCAAGGCTGCAGAGAAGTTGCTCTCTGGGTCATCATGGCCTCTCATGCCCAAGCCACCATGGTGGCCCAAACCACGAAGCCTGTTGCAGGGTGAGACCCCCCTTCACTCCTGCCATATGGGGAGCAGGTTCTAAGACTTCACAGCAGTTTCCTCACTGTGGGCATCCTCCAGCCTCCAGGGGCAGTCAATGTAGCGCAGCACCCCACTGACGGGGCCACGCTTGGCGGGATCTAGTGCCAGCAGGCTCCGCAGCATCAGGGCAGCCTCGACTGTCAGGCGCTTCCAGTGGTGGGGGATGTCCTTCTCTAGGCCTGTCTCCTGCCACAGCATGAAGTCCTCAAAGAAAGGGTCATCTGGCAGGCTCTGTTCCCAGGGGAAGTAGCCGGTCAGCAGGCAGAAAAGCAGCACACCGAGGGCCCAGGCATCCATGCTGCTGTCAATGGGCACCCCCTGGGCATCAGTGGCGTTGCTGAGCTCGGGAGCGGTGTAGGGGATCACCCCAGCCACCAGCTTCAGCTTGGTACCCTTGGGCCGCGTGAGGCCGAAGTCAGTCAGTTTGATGAGCCGACAGTCGGGATCGAAAAGCAGCACATTTTCAGGCTTGATGTCACGGTACACCAGCCCCCGGCTGTGGATGAACTCCAGTGCACTCACGAGCTGCTTGGCACACTGCTTTGCAGCTGGCTCAGGGATCCCATCCTGCACAGGGAGAAACACAGGCAGTATGGCACATCCCAGGCACCTTGGCATCCCTGCCAGCTGGGCCCTCACCAGCATGCTCTGCACTGGGAAAGATCTTCACCTTTCTCATCTTGCAAGCCCAAGGCTACTTCACTGCTGCAGACCCTAGAGAGACCCACAGCCTATTGCCTTTATATCCCTCCCTCTGACCCAGCCAGCCTTCACACTGGCCAAACGCTGCAGGCCCAGTCCTCACAGCCTTGTAGTAACACTCACACGGGGCTTGATGATAGAGATGAGGTCTTTGTGCAGTGCTGGTTCATAGAGGAAGCCGTAATACTGGCTGGACTCAATGGCAATCCCAAACATGCCAACGATGGCAGGGTGGGTAGCGAGGGAGAGTGCCACACAGTACTCATACAGGAAGGTGTTCAGCTTGGTACTGGCTTTGGGTAGCAGCTTGAGAGCCATCAGAGTCCCTGGGAATAAGTAGAGTGGGTTAGACTCCTCTGAAAATCACTCACACCAAGACAAGACAAAGAGGCTACTGAGCAGCCATGGGTTTGGGCACTCACAGCCACAGGGATATCTCTGGTCCAAAGCTCTGTGTGGGTATACCCTGTGGACACCAGGTTTGGAAGCAGGCATTGCCACTGGTGTGAGTTTTGACCCAGTCAGGGCATGCACAGGAGCACTGGGCAGAGCAAGGGACATTTAGGATATGTGGGCCCTTAAGTCTGAGCTGAGACTACTGGGGAAGAGCAATGTTACGGCCCTGTGGGCACTCAAGACGGCCAATCCAGGACCTTCATTCACACCCTCTGTCCATGGGCCTTAGGACACCACTTCAGCCCAGGCTTGGGGCTTCACTCCCTGCCTGAGCTCTGAGGTGTGACTGCTGATTTCCAGCCATATCACATCCATGCTGGTGCCTAGCTGTGAACTCTATTGATCCTGACTTGTGCGTTGACTTCCCAGCTTGATATTGAACCTGCCTCATCACCATAACCTTGCCTGATGTTCTAGGCTGCCACCACGCATCACCTGCTCCTGGGTGTAATTGGACGGTTTCTGACAGGTCCCTGCCCTGCTGGTCTCCCTGGGGATGCCCCCACCATGCATGGTGCCTGGCCCCAAAGAGTCACCAGCCTACCCCATGCCCTCATGAGCAGAGAAGAGACAAGGCACAGTGATTCACAGGGCGCAGTTATTTCCTTACCTCTCTGCCTGTGGGTCACTAGCATCACGTGGCCATACTTGCCCCTGCCCAGCTCCCGAATAACCTCATAGTGCTCAGTCACCTCGGCGCGCACCAGGCTCTGAGCGGTGATCTCCAGGAGCTCATGCATCATGGTTGGTGCCGCTGTCTCTGACACTGCTGCAGTCGCAGCTGAGCTCTCGGCCATTGGTGAGTGCTGCAGAAACACCACAGCCAGAGTCAGGAACATCACAACATGAACAGAGAAAGCCAGATCGGACACGCAACACAAACCATGCCATGGCAGGGGATATTTCTGCCACTTGGAGCCTGAGCACTCTTGCAGCTGTGCTGGAATTGAACTTGCACCTTCACACAGCACACCTCTGGGCAAAGACCCTCACCATATAAAAGATCCCTGTACTGAAGGAAAGCTCTTTCAGCCCTCCAATCCTTCTGCCTAATGTTAGGCAACAGGGAAAACATTAACAGAGTCTCAGATTATCAAGTGTTACCCAGTTACCCTTCTTGCTCTCCTTAGCCTACTGCAGCAAGACTTTGTCTCTCTACTCAGAAACCCACCCTTACTGCTTAGTGAAGAAAGTCCTTGAGGTAGCAGCAGAGACAGATCTGCCTCTTAGGGAAAGGTACAGCTAGCACATGACAAAAAAGGGATTACTAGTCAGAGGCAGAGTGCTCCAAGGAAGCCAAAGGGAGCTCAGTACCTGACATGCCTGCTGACATTTCTGACTCAACGTCACTCATTTGTGCAGCCAAGAAACTTAGGCAGGAAGTAAGCTTGGACACCAGTGCCATTTTGAGCTACTGCCAGCTGCTTCAGACCCATTTCAGAGAAATACTTTTTCAGTTCCCCCAGCCAGCTACAAGGCAGCATTTTAAGGACCCTGTGGCAGCACTCTCTCCCTATCTGCCTTCCTGAGCTCTGAACACTGGCACCTGGGGCCTGGGAGTTCCTCCTGGTTTTGGAGCAAGGTCACAGAACCAGAGTCACAGGATGGTAAAGGTCAAAAGGTACTTATGGAGATCATCTAGTGCAAACTCCTGCTCAGAGGACAATTAACCAGAGCAGGTTGCCCAGGACTGTGCCCAGTCCAGTTTTAAATATCTACAAGGATGGAGACTCCACAAATGCTGTGGGTAAACTGTTTCAGTATTTGATCACCTTTGTGGTAAAAAAGTTTTTTCTTATGCTTAAATAGAAATTCTGTTTCAGTCCCACAGCCTCTTGTCGTGTCACTCAGTATCACCTGATACTGTGATACACCTGGCTGTGTATTTTTGCAGGTATTCAAATGCACCAGTAAGATGATTCTCTCAGGTCTTCTCCTCTCTTCGCCTCTCCTCCTATGAGTGATGCTCCAATATCTTCCCAGACTGGATTTGTTCCAGTATGTCCACATCTCTCTTCTGCTGAGGAGCCCCATGGCTGCTACATGCAGTCATTCTTAAGAATACAGAAGTTTAGAAAAAAAATCATGTAAATGTAGGAAATCTAGAAAAGGGCTGGATTTGTACAGGAGACTGGGACTATTTGTGGGAAAGTTCCCCTGCCCTTCCCTTCTCTCCTAGACTGCATTACTAAGCCTTATTCAATTCAGAAGCACCAAGTAAATGGAGCTACTTTTCTGCAAAGGCTTTGGCTTGGTGTGAGAGCCAACAGCAGTCCAAGTTAGTACAGTCTGTAGGGAGTACAACAATGAACAAGTGCCTGCATGGGAGGGGATGAAGGCTGGGTAGAATTCACAGGGAAAGACAGTCTGGAAAATATTTCAGAGATTTTGCTGTGATGTCCTCCTGTTGGCTGCTCAGCCAACATGGCTTATGAAAATCCACACATCAAGGGTATCACAGAGCCTGCAAATGGACCCACTCCAAATAACAAATAACATCTCCAAACTGGCATTTCTGCATTTAGGTGTTACATAGAGAAAAAAATTAGCTGGAATATAGAGAAGATACTTAAAATGTAATAGACCTGGGAAAGGCATAGAACTCCCTTTGACATTAGATAGGCTAAAGTCAATTAAATAGGTAGTGGAACAACAGGAGGGATATCATGTGCAGAACACATTAGATTTATATTTGTGAAAAAAATACCCTAATCTGAATTTATCTAACCAGCTGCTGAAGTTTCTGAGATAGAAAAAAAGAAGTTTTTAATACCTGTTAAAATTTTGTGGACTCTTGCAGGATTTATATGCACTGTGATTAGAGGTATGACCACCTGTGAGAACATATTTTCAATTAATTGCATTGAGTAAAACTATCAGAGTACAGACTGAAACTCAGGCTATGTATTTAATCAACATTTTCCTTGGGCTTCACAAATAATCTGGCACACTGTGTTTCTGCAATGCCCTCATCAGTTAGTTTAAAAACAGGTAAGATGCTTCCAGAAAATGTGGTCATATTTTGTATTGAGAATAAGCATCTCTATGTTCTATGATCAAGACACCCCTCAGTCTTATTGGTTTAGTGCCTTGAAATAACCTTTTGTCTAATTGTCAGACCAATCTGCCAGGTTCTTCAGCTCAATTGTCCAGCTCTCAGATCTGTTTTATGGTTCTTCTCTAAAGCCTCACATTTTTTTCCACGCTCCACCCCCTTGCCATGTTAAAACCCTGACTGTCTCAGGGGGAATGCCTCTTGTCACACATTCAGCTAGAATTACCCTCTGCCTCATGCTGCAGCCTCAAGATCTCTTTCTGCAGGAACACCACACAAGCTGCACTACCTTATACATCCATTATGACTCCAAAGGTTTTCCAAATTACTGGGGGGTGTTGGGAGAAAAATCCACTTCCTCTTCATGTCTCTTTATGGTGGTTTCCTACCTTGCTTATACCTGAATACTTCTGCACCACCTTTAGTAAAGCACATTTTGCTGAAATGGACTCAGTGTACCAAGTAATTCAGATCACTTAATGTCTCAGTTGCTATGAAACCACCACATTCATTTCTGCTTAGGATTGGTAAGGATCCCACCTGCAGGCATTTCCCACCAACCTCTAAATTGTTGGTGAGAGTTTGAAGCAGTTCGCATAGTGGTATTGGTTCAACAACACTCCATTCACTGGTTGTTTCCTGAAAGTTATCTGTACCAATTCATCTTGGCATTGGCCAAAATCAATAAGTCACACATTTTTAATTAATTTAAAAATAAGCCCTGTCGTGTGGAAAATATAATATTTTATTGGTGTTCTCACCCTACACAATTAATTTTATTGAATCCTGATTCTGTTATAAACTCTCCTGTTGTAATACTTTTATCTTTGTCAATGATCTAGAAGAAAGCACTGAAATCATCCAGGAAATGTTTGCAAATGACACAAAAAAGGTTTGGGTAGACAACACACTGATTGATAAAATTAGTGCGTGCACACACACACACACACATACAAAAGGGTTTCAAACAACCAGAGAAGTCAGGATTTTAGTTTGGCACTTGCTAGGTGACAAAAAAAAAAAAGAAAAAAACAAGTCCTATTAATCAGACACATCTAGGTGCTTGATGCTGCTTATTGGGCACTAGGTAAATCCAGAAATGTAGATCTGATATAGTCTCACTTCCTTTCCAGGCCTTAAGACATTGAATGATACAGGATCACACTAGAAATAATCTACGGTGATATAGATACACATCTTCACAATTGAGATACAAGTCTGAAAGAATAACAGTAAAAGGGTTACTGATGTTGCAGATTCCACTTTGGAATTCACTCTGCTGAAGAGAATGCCCAAAAAGCATCAGATGCAGGAAACATCTGCAGTGAGAGGCAAACTATCATTTTCCAGATGTTAAATTAAGAAAATAAGCTTCATTGTAAACAAAAAAAAATAATAGATACAGCTGTTCAGCTCTACATAGACTAATTTAGATTGTAATGAAAGAAGAGATCTGTTCTGAGATGATGTACCTCTTACAGTGAATTCCAGTTTCTGCAGAGATTCCTGCATACAAATGCCATGAGGCAGTCTGAAATTTAATCTCTGAAAATCAGCTGAGTTAGGAAAGCTGTATTTCTGAAGAGCTGGCCAGCTGCTAACAGCTTTTGCACTGCAATTAAGAATATCACACACCAGTGGAATTTGTATTTTTATTATAAATTTATTATCCCCATTTGCTCTGCTTTGTATTCTTCTTTAACTACTTTTTAATGATGCTTCTTGAAATGTTAAAAATATACTGATGTGAAGAAAGCCTGGGTAACTTTTCTGGAGGCCATCTGACAGGTCAACAGAACTAGCTACTGGATATTTTCTATCTTTTTAATGACATCAGTGAGCCCACAGTTCAGCAAGCTACCACTGGTGTCCCCAGTTTGACGGAAAAAGGATGAGAGAAGAATCATGAGAACGATAACAGGACTGAAAATTACTGGGAAACTTCCAGGGGAGCAGTCTTTATAGCTTATCAAATAGGTATTGAAGAAGTTACTCTACCACCTGTATGTACCTTTCTGGGTACTAAAATTTCACTAAAAAGGGCTCTCCCAATTAGGTAAAAGCATTATAATAAAACCAATAGATGGAGCTGACATGAGACCATTTCAGACCTCAGTTGTGGTGTAGATTTTGTGAAAAAAGATATTTACCCCTAAAAACCTCATCAAACATTATGGAAGAATATCCTTCCATCTCTGCAACTTTTAGCTCAAGAATGGCACTTTTTTTCCCCCTAAGAAGTCCGCTCCAGTGAAAACTACTTTTAATACAGCAAGGGATCAGAAGAGGTTATTGCAATGTTTGCTTCTGGCCTTATTGCTGGTAGATTTATGAGCTTCTTTCTAAAACTGGTCAGCAAACCAGTGCTTAATCTCACTGCGGAGAACCGCAAGACTGTCCCCTTAACAGAAATGCATATTGCTCTTCTGGGGGAGAAACACCCAGCAGCCTCCCCGAAGAGCCCCTTACACTTCTCCCCAGCGAGCAGCACACCACAACCTCCGCACAGCCGCCTCCTCGGACAAAAATCAGCAGCACTACCACTGGGGCCAAGCCACATCACACTCCCCTCCCAGCCCTCCAGCCAGTACTGAGGCACCATCGCACCCGACGCAAGAAGACCCAAAGCAATCTTTCAGGGCAAAGCCATCAACGAGCTCACCATCAACCCGATGTGGGAACTGGGTGCACTCCGCACTGTGCCGGCATGCTACGCCCAAGTCTCCAAAACCAGTTTGTGAGGGGTGGGTCCCCTTTTACACGCCTGTCCAGTCTCCTTCATCCTGCCACAGCTGTAACTTCTCTTCCCGTACTCCTATCCCCTCTCTAATAAGCCTCTCACCTTCTCCAGCAGCGCAGGACAGCCAGACGGCCGTGGACTGCCTCTCTTCCCTCGCTGCAGCCTCCGGGCTGGATTCAGTCTGCGCCGAGCAGCCGGAGGGGGCTGCCAGGCGTTACAGGGCTGAGCGTGACGCTCCGCCCCTTCCCCATACAGGTCCTGGGGGCACATTGCCTCCCTGCTGAAGGTGACCTCTGGCAGGGGAGAAAAGAGGGGGAATGGAAGGAGGAAGGGGAATATCCATCTACACTCTTTATGGAGGGGGACACGTTTCAGGGGTCGGGTTGTTTCTGCTCTAGCCATACCATCGTAAGCCCCCAGGGACCCTTTGACAGGCCCACCCTGTTCAGCCCTTCACTCCAGCTTGGGCTCTTGTTACAGCTGAGGGAGCAAAGCAGCTCCCTGGGCTGCTGCGTGGTCCCTGCGCTGAGGCTGTGCCAGGTAAGAGCCCATTCCAAATGGCAGGGCTCAGAATGACTGTGAGCTGCCGGTGCTTGCCCTTCGCTACCAAAGGCACTCCTGTCAGTGAGCATCGGAGATCAGGCACAAGCCATGACTAGTTCAAGGACTCTTCATGGGCCCCAGTCGGTCGGGGTCTTCACACACACCAGTAGTAGCAGTACAGAGCATTGCGTGAAGCTGAAATTATTGATGGTGACTATACAATGACTTGCAAGCTTTTCACCTTTTCTCAGTACTTCTGCTCAGATTGTACTCCTGTGTCAAGGTCCTCTTTCTTCCATTTGAGCATGGAGTTGAAAGCAGCTCCTGACTGCATAGACACCATGAAGGTCCTAGATCTTGGCTCTTAAGCATTGGTTTTTTTGTCTTGAGTAAATGGGTCAGTTTGTGTCTCTGAAGCAGTGATGCACGCAGCCATGACATAGGTGTGTCACAGCACTGGTCTCCAAGGACATGCAGGGGACCTGCAGTGTTTAGCCTCTGTGCTCCCTCTGGGGGCACAGAGTTGTGAAGAGTGCTGGGAGAGGTGAAAGACAGTCTAACAGAAGAGAGCACAGCAGCCCCTGTAAACATGAGTACTCTGAGTCTCTAGCACAGGACTGAACCTTCTCACCTGATCTCTGTAGGAAGGGTAATTATGCCAAGGGCTTGTCACTCAGAGATGGGGAGTGAAATTGTGTTGCTGATGATATAAAGGACTTTTGTCATTCAAGGCTGCCCCTTCATATTCATTCTTGAAGGATGCTCCACTGACTGGAAAGGCCTTCAATGTGCGAAGTCCCTACAGGCAGGAACATTACAGCTGGGGGTGGTGTGGGTGCACAGAAGAAGCCTATCCAGTATCCAAGAACTCAGCACTGGGATAAATGGTGTAGTGTAATCATTGCTCTCCATGAATATGGACTGTATTATCTAGTCTTCTGGTGGACAGAAAGTTTGAGACTGTCGCCTGAGAAGTGTCCCTGGGGATTTGCTTTAAGTCACAGTTACAAGGCAACACTGGGAAGGGTGCCCGGGTTCCCTGACATCTCCAGTCCCTCCCTCCTTCTCTCCAGTCACTATCTTACACCTGCTTCCAGATCCAGGAACAAAATACAGTTGTCTTCTTGATTTTCCAATTAAATTTTTAACAGACAGATTCCCTATGTTTACCATTCCTATTGAGATTGGGACCTGCTGAAGGGGTTTGGTTTAGAGAAGAGACTTCTTTCACAGCCTTACCTGCAGTGCACCAATGAGTAGCAATTTCACTGAGGGCTTGTTTCCAATCTGCTATTCATCTGACACTACATCTGCAGGGCTTGTCCCGCATTCCTCATGAACAGGGAATATGTCACGTACTGTGTATCACATGCGTGTGTGAGAATCCCTGCTCTCTACTCCCTGAGCACTGGGCACAGGGCAGCTGTTGGAGGTCCTAAGGCCTGCTGCACTACTAATGAAGTCTGCGTTGTTGCATTTCTGGGGCTCCGTAATGTGACACCTACACTTATCTCACCCATGCTGCGCACATGTTGTCCTGCTGGAAACACAAATCTTGGTCAAAGTCAACACTGAGAGAATGTGGAAATATGATGTAACCAAATTGCCTTAGTCTCTTGAAAAGATGGTCTGAGGCTGTGGACCTGATGACACACTGTGTCCAGACACACATGTCAATTTTTAACTCAGCACCATAAGCAGACCCACAACAGACCTTGCAGTAAGACAAGGTCAGTCGAGGATCTGTTCACATCCTTCATGCAAACTCTGTAGGCAACCATTAGGGGTGAACAGAAGAGGAAAAGTGGAAGAGGGGAGGAATTACAAGTGGATATTAATAGCACTTCTGTTCACTTTTGTCCACTGCAAAGATTCATTGCATATGCATGTTTATGCTTTGTGTCACACACAGGCATTGGGGATGGTCTATGATACGTCACAACAAATACCATGTGAAAATGCATCCTTTTCCTCCTTTGAACTATTGTTGGTTTAGCATGATGAATATCTTGTCTCTTTCAAGCTTGGCTCAGAACAGGCAGTGCACAGAAGAATAATAAAATGTGAACATTTCAAAGAGCCAGACATGGCATCCAGTGTCACAAAGGCATAGCAGTGACAACTGCATGAGGAACAGCTGGACTAAAGTAGCTACAGTGAAGGGACCTCGTCAAGAAGGACTCTCCTTTTAGTCCTTCCTTCTCTTCCCTTATCCCTCTTCCTTGGCATACACATAGCAGCCCATTTAACTCCTATCAGAAAAACAGCAGTTCTTCAAGCACACACTGTACACAACTCTAAAGTATCAGGGTCGATTTCCTATTAATGAGTGCTCAAAAGTCAAATGAAGACAGATCTTTGGTTGGAAATGGAACACTGCCCTTTCAGGGAGAAATCTACCAGACTCCAGCAAGTACCATAAGAACCACTGACAGAACTGACTTGTATATAGTTCCAATATACTTTCAGCAGGACATGCAGCCTCTCAAGTGTTGGCCCTAGAGTAAACCCTTTTTCACAATATCCCTGCCTAATGACCGGTGATTTCCATGGGAGTTGTGTGAGGAGATCTATACTCCTGTTTCAGAGTTACCCAAACCTACATGGCTCTTTAGTTCCCATTCTGTACTGTCAGAGGCACCAACAACATCCAGGGTGACAGAAGATTTAATGCCATTTGAACCCAGTAGAGCACTCTTTTGTGGTATGGAGACTTATCAGCAGGGATATGTGTGAGAGAAAGCTACTGAAATATCAACACCAAACTCCTTTACCAGGACTTAAAATGGCACTGCTCTTTTAATATTGTAGTCTATAGCGATGCTCAGTTTGTCTATATATTTTCAAACTTAACATAAGCATTTACGCAGAACATCACTGATAGAAGCTTTTCAGAGCAGTCACGATCTCTTCATCTCCAGCACTAAATTTTTCCCAGCCTTTCTCAGAAACAGTTTTGTGCCTGATGCTGGGGTGGAAATTGCTCTTTGACTTTCCCCATTGCCTTTCTACTTCTTCTGTTAATAATCCTGTGAGCTGCCAACACTTTCCTGCCCCCCAGACTCAGCAGGCAAGCTGGCAAGCCAATCTGCAGGATACTACAAGGTGTGGGCTGACTCCTGCGAAGAGAGCTGTGCTCGGCACAGGCAGGGTGCTCAGAGGAGTCCACCAGCTGCACAAACCATTTGTGCTCTGAGGTCATTCAACGCTACCCCATCACTGAGGAATCTGCTGGCTGCCTTCCTGACAGTGCCGTACAGTGCCACCCCTCGCTTTCCAGCTAACACAACAGTCGTGCTGAGCCCAGGCCCTGCTCCTCAGAAGTGCTTCCCGGCCATGTTCCTCATCTTTGGCAAAGCCCCTCGCACCTGAAACCTCTGGTCACCCACTGACCACCATATCTGCTTCAAAACACTCTACTCAGTCCCACTTCAACTACTCCCTTCACATTGCTGTTGGGTGCATTGGCTGCTGAACGATTGCAAAGAGAAAGTGTTAATCCAGTGGAATCCATGAGCACGGATCCCAGTGCCTCAGAGCAGAGCTAGTGACAGGACACCTGGGAAAGATTCAAAGCTGCACCACGGGAGGCTCACGCTGGGCATTAAGAAGCATTTCTTTACCAAAAGGGTGGTCAACAAGTGGAAGAGGCTCGTAGAGAGGTGGTCAGTGCCCCGAGCCTGTCAGTGTTTAAGAAGCATTTGGATAGTTACCCTAATAACCTTTGGTCAGTCCTGAAGTGGTTGGGCAGCTGGATTGGATGATCCTTGTAGGTCTTTCCAAACTGTCATTCTCTTCTCTTCTCTTCTCTTCTCTTCTCTTCTCTTCTCTTCTCTTCTCTTCTCTTCTCTTCTCTTCTCTTCTCTTCTCTTCTCTTCTCTTCTCTTCTCTTCTCTTCTCTTCTCTTCTCTTCTCTTCTCTTCTCTTCTCTTCTCTTCTCTTCTCTTCTCTTCTCTTCTCTTCTCTTCTCTTCTCTTCTCTTCTCTTCTTCTCTTCTCTCCTCTCCTCTCCTCTCCTCTCCTCTCCTCTTCTCACTGCTTATTCTTTTCTGCCCTGAGAAGTGTGCTGCACTCCATATCTTTTGCTTCTTGTTCTTTACTCAGCTTTCCTTGCATAAAAAGACGTTTCCTCCAACCCTTTAGTAACTTAATTCCTTTAGAACTTATGGTGAGGAGTTTGTCAATGGCTTTTTGGAAGTCCAAATGTATTATGTCTCCTGTATCCTTATGGAGTCTCCCTCACTGGAGAAATTCAAGAACTATCTGGATGCAATTCTGTACAATGTGCTCTAGGATGACTCTGAGCAGGGAGGTTGGACCAGATGACTCACTGTAGTCCCTTCCTATCTTATCCATTCTGTGATTTTGTGATTCCCTGTCCTGTGCTTATTAAGACCCTCATGGAAACCAGTATGGCAGTGATGCAGGATTTCCCTTTACAGAAGCCACACAGACTCCTTCTCACCAGACTGTTATTCCCACACTCATCAGCCTTACTCTTTATAATAGACACCTCTCTCTTACTACGGATGGAAGTCAGAAACACCAGTTATTTTTTATAGTGTAGGGGTTACAGTGGCAATCCATCAGTGCTCAGGCACAGAGACATTAATGACAGACAGGTTACACAGCTTGGCCGGCAGTTCACAGTTTCACATTTGAATTCCTTGAGGACTTTAGGGCAAATGTCATGCAGTCCTAGTGACTTATTAACATTTGAAGTATCTCTCTGGTCTTACTTTCAGCTAAGCTGTTGCCTCTGACAAATTTACTGCAAATACGGCATCATGAGTGAAAATCTCCCCAGCAAGCATAGCAGTACTCTGCTGGAAGGTAGAATAAGCAACTGTATCCCTATCTGCATGTAACTGTATGTATGTGTTCCAGGCAGACATAAAAGAAAGGAGCTTTAAAGCTTTCTTAACTCCCTGGGATAAACATTTAAAGTCTGACGTCTTGGCAAATTCACATCCCGAGCTGAATTCTTTTGTCACTTTCCCAGGAGAGTGGCTGCTGGTATGTCTGTTGTCACATCTGCAAGGTGATATTATTGAGTGGAAGAGGTAAGAAATCAATACTGGTCTGGAAAAATATGATACGTGGAAACTGGACACAAGTGACACTAGGGGGTGATAATAAACTAAGGAAAAGTGCATTAATTGTATAGATTCATTTAGCTGCTTTGGAATTTAGTTCCATAGAAGTGATCTGTTACATCTAAGACCTTCAAGACTTCATTTTTCTGAACTCGGAACCTTCCAGAGCCTGAGCTTCAGCTTTGCTTGCCGCTGTGGTCCAATAATCAGTTTTTGGTATGATATGACACCAAGTGAATACTTAGATACATGGATGGCTGGGGACCTGGGACAAAAAGAATAGCAGGCAGACATGCAGATATGAAGATAGAATCAAACAGGACAGAAAAATCTCTTTAACCTGATGAGATGCTATTGAATGGACATGTGTGACTGGGATAGAGATTTCAGCTTCAACATCCCTGCAACCATGATTCTTCTCCACAGAAAAACGGAGGCAGGACAGCTGTGGCTAACTTGAGGAAGACCCTAATTCCTGCTAGCCTGGGCTCCCATTCTTACTATCCTGTAAGAGCTGAAGGATCTGTCTACTGCTGTGAGCTCTGGAGATTTTTCAGTTTGCCCAGCCCATCCAGGGAATTGCCCTCAGAGGGATGATCTGCAGGCATGACATAAGCTATAGGATGCCCAGGTGTACTTCATCCCTAGGGGAGCTCAGATACATTTTATGTCTTCCAAAGAGATTTCATGAGCCTTAGTGATCACATGAAAACAGGCTTCACTCATAGGAGACTGAGAGTCCTCCCTCATCAGACTGGTGGAGAGAGCCACTGTGGAGATGTAACATGTGGAGACGTCATCTCATTCTAGAGATGAAAGGATCCTGTCCAAAAAAAGAGCTTTTGACCTGGAGTCCTATCTTGTTCTTTTGTAACTCTATCAATCCATAGCAACCATCAATCCACCAACTACAACAGAATTGCTTCAACTTGCAACATCTAGCATCTTTTGGTGAACATATATTCCAAATGAGAGAAATTCAGAATTATTACACAAAAATTATGCGTAGTATGAAAAGAACCTTGACCTAGGAGAAAAAAATCAAACAAAAAACCATCAAAGCCAAAACAAACAAACAAACAAACAAACAAAACCCACAACCAACCAAAAAAACACACAACCAAATAATAAGACCTCGAATACACTGTTCATTTTTTAAAGGATTTTATTTTCTGGACAATTCTAAGGACATTTTTTCAAAACTTGATGCGGTGGGGCAGGGAGGGGAACAGGGCAGTGTCCTCAGGCTTTCTAAAACTGCAGATGCCAGCAATTTCTGGAGGAACACAGAACATCCAAAGTGAGTGTGTATCATTGCCCAACCACCTAGTTTCCTGAGATACTCTTGCTCTCTCCCACTGTGCGCGTTTAGTCCAGAATCAGCTCACTTCTGATGAAAAACCTGACACCACAGATGAGCTGGCTGAGATCACAGGCTTGCACTATGTGTACATACCTATAAAAGTTCACTTAAGTTGTCACTATCAGCACCAATGTTCTGCTCAGATGAAATTCGGAGTGTTTTTCTTCACAGCCCCTGACCCAGACTTGTGACCATGGCCAGTTGTCAGTGATAAATCAGGACATTATGTGGGTTATTTTTTCCACTAGGAAAGATGCAGATCAAAGCCTCTTCCATAATGGCCATGTAAACTCTTTAAAAACTAACCATTTCTTGGGATCCCTGCACTATAATCTGCTGTTCTTTCAGAGGAGGAAATAGCTGGGGTATTTGTGATCATCTGGCTGGAGCATGAGTGAGGTGCCTGTGTAATGTTGTCCAGTGGCTCTCTGCCACAGCTTGGAAAGCTGAATGCTCTCCAGCTAATGCATCATTTTATTTCAGTGATCTCATGTTTAAAGCACCATTTCCTTAGTCCTAGGCTCTCCCATGAGGTCAGTAAATTCTATATTCAAAGATTTTAATTCCTTGGTGAGTGACAAGCTTGGAATGTCGATTTGAGCTCTAATCCCTCTCTTGAGTGGTGAATGAAGCATCTTGTCATTAGTACATCAGACAGATGCAATCAGAGATATCATGGGAATAGCAAACACCAGCAGTCTGAGCCAGCTGGAAAGCAATAAGGCTTGGGATGATACCCTCTCCAACCCATTGCCCTGCAGGGGTCTGCTGAGCCCTCCCCACCTCCCTCCTACTAGTATAGTAGAACCAATACAAACATCTTTCTTTTCCTTTCTCTTCCAGATCTTTCCTGCCTTCAGACCCACCATTCCCCAGTTTCAATAGGGGAAAGAAATAATATTTAAAACTTGTTCCACTTTATCATTCCTGGTTGACATCCTTCTGCTTTGAATTTATTTCCCACTCCTTGACTTTCTACCAAAACATCCTGATATGTTACTCTTCAGCACCCTTTGCATTTACCACTTGGCATCATCCCAGCAGAATAAGTACATTTGGGGAGGCAGCAAAACGAGGGCTCAGCAAGGGAAGGGGGTGGGTGAGAAAAACCCCAGATGGCCATTTTTTTCCAAGAACTTTTGTCTTACTGAGGATTATCATCTCACCAATTTTGCTGACTACTTCCCACTGTTATATTTGGTTGAGCAATTCCTGGGAATTTAATGTTGTACTTTGGCATGCAATCTACAAATCACCCAGCAACATCCATGAAGCAACACCAGGCCACCTGTCTCCTACAGTGCCATTGCTCACAGTGTGATGGAGAAAGGCTTAGTGACAGCAAGAAATGTTTGTCTCCTCAAATCTCTTGGGCACCTGGAAATAGAAATGTCCCCTGCCTTGCCTCCAGTGCTGACTCACTGCCTCTGCTTTGAAGCAGATCTCCCTTTATGTCTCTCCACAGAGGGGTTCTACCTCCTCTTAGTACTGCTGACTTTTTGCTTCTCTCCAACCAAGGCACCTCTACTAACATTATCTGGTGTTCAGCCAGGGCTGATTTCTGGCCCATTAACTCAGGGAGATGGAGCAGAGGCATGGGATACCTGTGACTTTCAGGAAACACTGCCAGTGCCTATTCTCACCCAAACATCCCATGTCTGCATGCCCTGCCTTACCGTCTCTCTCTTTCACTTTTCTATATTCTTTTCTATATCACCTTTCATTTGCCTATATGTTGTTTCAGCTCACTGTCCCCACAGAGAAGCTGGATGTATTCAACAGTTCCCTGGCAAACAAAGAAAATCTGCACAGAGAGGAAGAACATGAACTACTGAAGGTGGTCTTCAAAGGTCAGTCGCAGGTCTCTTTTTCTCTTGTTCACAGTGTCACTTTTCCTTCTCATTGAGGTTCTTGAACATTCTACTTTTCCCACAGCTCACTGATTTTCAGCAACTAACATCACTGTCTTCTCTCTTCTGTGTCCATCTCACACACCTTTCCCTTTCATAGCTGTGTGCTCCCTCTTCATTCCACCAAGTATCTCTTCACTCTTTGCCTATTCCTGTTTTATCGTGCTCCTTCTGCTTCCTTCTTCCCTGTCCTACCACAAAGACCCTAAAACTGTGCCATCTCTTCCTATTCAATTGTCTCTGTTGCTCTGCCTGCAGTCACTTGCCATAGGTAGCTGCTTACAGACGTTTAATCTGAAAAAAGTGAGAAATGTGTGAGAGTAAGTTGTTATGCAGACAGATAATTAGGCCCGTGTCTCAGAAGTATTTTGCAGAGGCAAAAAAGACAGGACTATGTGCACTCTTTAGCCCTGTTGGCAGTCACTGAAGTACAAGCTCAGTCCCACTGGGAAACCCTTTGGCTATGAATCATGATTTCGAGCTGACATAACCTGCTAGGATTGTTTGAGCAAAGCACCCTGCTGACAAGGCTATGCAGCTTTAGCCCGACTCAAGCTGCAAGCAGAACAAGTTCATGGTGTCTTGCAACAGCCTTGACACAGTCAGACACAACAGTGTCTTGGTGTTACACAGCAAAGAGACGTCTGCAAAGGGTGGGCTGGAAATGATCAGAAACAAATAATTTTGCTACAGAGAGCTGTCACTTCCATTTGTTCTGGCTTAGAGGGATTTTAATGATGTGATTTTATGGTTACAGTAGCAAGGAAGGTTCTATCATTTCCCTTATTTAATTTTTTCTTACACTATTTGTTTTATTCCACTATAAAGTGAGAACATTCTTCTGGTTATCACATCTGAAAATACAGATGCTTTCCTGAGCAGAAAGCAAGCTCTACCCTGTGGAGCCAGAATTTGAATTCATCTATAGCAGAAACAGACATAGCGAGCCTGTCCCTTTAATTTTCACCCAGGGTATCTCTGTGTCTCAGAAGGAAAGATTCTGAGTAAAGCTGGAGGTAAAGTAGCTGGGTGAGGAAAACAGGGAAAAGTGGAGACAATAACAAGCTCTCATTCTATTCAAGCCATCTAATGGGATCAGCTTACCTTGCTCTGCTGACCTACTCTGAGCTGCTAGCTGCTGTCCTATGACAAGGAGAGCTTTCACAGCTCACTGCTATCCAAAGCAACATCACAGAGCACTACAAACTACGGTCTTTGCAGATATATACAACAACATGCAAACTATCCCTTCCCCTTGCATGTCTTTCTCCTTGCAAAAACCCGTGCCTAAAAATTACCGTCAACTTTTTGCTCAGAGGAGTCAGAGGAAGCAATAATGCTTTCTCTTTACTGAAGGACATGGTTTTTTTGACTTGTGGTTAGCCACCCATCTGAAGTATCTTAGCAACTTGCTTAATTTTCTAAGGATTCTGGCAAAAAAAGAAAGGACTTTAAAGAAGTATTCAACAATCTGTAAGCTCAACACCTGGAAGTAGAACTGAAGAACAGTTTATTAGTGCAGTTGGAATAATTCGCAATCCCCTTAACAAATAACATTATCATAGCTTTGCTGATGTTCTTGGCAAACTGTCAGCCCAGATGTAAAATTTCCACACCAGCTCTTCAGATAATGGTGGCAGGAAGGGAAGGGAAGGGAAGGAAAGGAAATGTATTGCTACAGGTGCCACCATCTGCTCCACAGTCTGAAAGGGAAACTTTGTTTTAGAGCTTTATTAGCCCAGTCTACTCGTCACTTTCTGAAATTAAGCATTCTGTTACTCACTAGGCTTTGAAATACTTCAGTGCCAAACATAAGAAACCAGAAAACGAGTAAATGTGCTGGAGGCTTCTGAAGGCATAAACAGGAGGTAGTCACCAAACTTCCATCACTCTTCCCACGGGAGCTCTGTACCAAAGCACTCTTTGTGGGTCTACCTTTATTTTTTCTTATATTAAATTAAATGAAACAGATTGGTTTGTGTCCCTGTGACAAAATGAGCTACTTGAAATATAGTCCCCTCAGCACACCTTCCTAGGGCATAAGCTATCACTCATGGCCTGAGGTGAAACACCTTGAAACATCATTAGTTAAAGGTATGGAGCCCAGTTTGATTAAACCCTATGTAGGTAGACAGCTACAGTCCTAAATTACAAACTTAGTATGCCTGTGAATGTGGCCAAAATAAGTTATAGCAAGGCATTTAGATGAGTTGGAGCTGAATATATGGGTGTAGTCACATCTATCACATCTTCCATCAATTCCCCAAATTCCATTAAGTTCAACTTCTGGTCAGGCTTCTAGCCCTGAAGCCTCACTAATCCAGTACAGCAATCATTCAGCTCCTTCCCTAGGGCCCACTCTGAAGAAAGAAAATTAAAAAAAAAAAAACCTCAAAGGCCTAGCAGCAGAGTTTCTTGGAGTTAGAGGTTGCAGCTGAGGAAGGAGAACTGCTCCCCACACTAGTACAGCTGGTGCTATGCGGAGGGAGACATTTTTAAAGCAAGTGCACAGTCTTTTATAATCTACCGTAAAGCATAGATGTCCTCCTGCCTGCAGGCCAGAAGACAGTAGGCATTTTTTTATACTTACTGAGTGCATGTTATTTTACAGGAATATTAGCACTGCTGTGTAGAGATGTGCTGTGTGGGTGGGTGGATGGTGGGGTAGTGCCTTTCTTTGTCCTTGATGACTATGGCCTGTACAATGAAAGCCCATTCCTGTTCAGTGTCGAGGAGTCAAAAAAGCTGAGAAAAATTATTAAGCTAAAACAGTGACTACCTAGTTTAGACACCACAGTAAAAAAAAGTCGATAATAAATGTTAACTTGACAGAGAGAAATGCAGAAAAAGGATCAGAGTTGAAGAGTCATTTTATGGATTAAAAATTGTTGCCACAGAGATTAAACTGTAATCCATAAAAGAGCTCCCACTCAGCATGTAAAAAAGAGTAAGGAAATTAAAAACTACAAGTTAAGTTGGTGTAATATTAAACCAATTAAAGATACCAGATGTTACCAAAATGCTTGTGCCATTGAGCTGAAACCAAAATGTGGTGCCAAGCAATAGGACAAGAGGCAATGGAAAAAAAAAATGCACCTGGGAAAGTGGGGCAGTCACAGAGGAGACCCACCTACTGTGCCAGGCAGGAAATTGTCACCATTGCTCACACCCCCTTCAGTCACATGTGGTCTTGTTCTTCAAGACTGACCTCCACCATGTTCTGTTGTTCTATTTCCACAGCCTGAGGTTTTCTTCTGGCATACCTCTTTCTCTTTAAGTTCATAGAATTTTCTTCACTCGGGCATCAAGGATTCCTTCCTTGCATGCAGGCCACAAGCCTTCCTCAGTATAACACTTCCTCAGTAACAAAAATCCAACCCAGTCTACAAAAGGTGGCATTAGAGCTCTTCTAGATTCTCTCTTCCATTTTGTCCACATACCATGTGATTGCCCCAAATAGGGTCTCAGTCCTCCATATCCCCAGAGTTACCCCCAGTTCATGCCCTCCTACTCCCCTGTGTCTTGGTTGCCCAAACATTTCCTTAGTCTCCAGTATCCTCTGACCACCACTATGCAAGCAGTACAGGCTTTCTGTGTGCTGACCAGCCAGTTAACAACCTAAATAATACAGGGAACTGATGAAAATGCCACGCTATTTTGCTCAGTGCAGTGAGTCTGTCTTCTCTGTGGTGTCCAGATTTTCTAAAAATGTAGAATTAAACAGCCCTGAGCATTTCATTGTTTTTTCAAATTGAGCTGAAATTGGTCAAAGGGCTTTTAAAGTTAATAGGAAGGAAATGACAAGACAGCACAACATCCAGGGGAACAAAACCATCTGTGCGAAGTCCCCTGATCAGGCCTTACAAAAGCCTACTATGTCCACTCTGGTGCTTCTCTGCAGCTGATTTACTTCATATCAAGGCTGCCAGGTTCAGTAGAATTCAATGTTACAAACCTAGGTTTGGAGCGTCTAGCCTACACACCTCTGTGTCAGTGCTCTCTAAACACAAAGGATATTCTCAAATCCAAGTTTTGAGAATGTATGTGTGTGGGTTTTTAGTAAAGTAAATGATAACACTTGCAAAATTTGGAGTTTTCTGTGTTAGATACTATATTTTACAGAATCACAAAATCACAGAATGAGTAGGGTTGGAAGGTATGGTGGTGGGTCATCTGATCCCATCTCCCTGTTCAAGGAGGGTCATCCTAGAGCATACAACACAAGATTGTATCCAGACAGTTCTTGAATATCTCCACTGGGGGAGACTCCACAGCCTCTCTGGGCCACCTGTTCCAGTGCACAGTCACTCACACAATAAGGAAGTTCTTCCTCATATTCAGGCGGAACTTCCTGTGCATCAGTTTCTGCCCATTGCTTCTTGTCCTATTGCTTGGCACCACAGAGAAGAGCCTGGTTCCATCCTCTTGGCACCCTCTCTTCAGATATTTATGGTCATTGATAAGATCCCCTCTCAGTCATGTCCTCTCAAGCCTGAAAAGGCCCAGCTCCGCAGCCTTTCCTCATAACAGACATCTCCCACTCCTTAATCATCTTTGTTGCCTTTTGCTGGACCTGCTTCAGGAGCTCCATGTCTCTTTTGTACTGAGGAGCCCAGAACTGGACACAGCAGTCCAGATGTGGCCTCACTTGGGATGTAGTGGAGCAGGATCACCTCCCTCAACCTGCTGGCAATGTTCTTCCTAATGCACCCCAATTGTTTTTTCTACAAAAACAAATATATAATGAAATGCAATACCTGTCATACAGAAGGTGATTCTGAATTCTTCAAGGAAATGAATTTTGACAAAATATTCCTCAGTTTCAGTATTCCTCTGTCTCAGTAGAAATTTCTCAAAGCTTAGCCCTATTCCCTGATACATCTGTTTGTTTACATAAAAAACTAAGCTGAAAAGGTTTGCCAGCCAAGATACTACCTTCTGAGAAACCAAGGCTATTTTATTTGAAATCCCTGTGAGACAACAGTTCTAGAGAGTTCAATTTCATCATCTTTCTCTGGTCTCATAGCAACTCTGATAAATTTCGCATGAATACACAATTGGGAATTGAATTTACACTTCACAGATTTTCTGAACCACATACCCATGGTGCTTTCTTCTGGAAAGATTTGTGCCTTGTTATCTTTCCATTCCCCTAGAGCTGCACAGGCAAACACATCAGATGTGCCTGCACTAGTGAATGGAGGTGTCTGCAGTTCTCCCATGTGAAACTGCTTCTCTTCTACAGGCCAAGTAAAGAACCATGTCAGGACTGGTAGGAAGGATGGAGATCACTGTCTGATCCTTCTCTCTGCCTATAGGTCACTGGGAAGCTTCACAGATCCAGCACAAGAGCAGGATCAGGGAGGGCATCATGAAACTTCTCACCTCCAATGTGGAGGGACTATTTCTACCAGCATGACTCATGGCAAAATGCCCTGCAGACCTGAAGAGGCTTTCCCTGCACTGGCTGGACCCACTAAGAACAGATTCATCTCTCCTGAAATCAATCAGCAAGAAGATTGGTGGAAACACCATGGAAACACCATGTGCAGTGCCCAAACCAGAGAACAACACTAATCATTGACCAAGGGCATGACCCAAGGAGTAAGGGAAGATTTTGCACTTTCACCTCAGAGGTCTGTGTGAAATCTTTTTAAATGATAGGTTTTCTTCAATATCAACTCAGTGTGATGTAGAAAGAGCTGTTTTCTCATGGGAGATATGTGGTGCATTGCAGGAGCAAGTGGAAGGAGTGATGTGAAGAAGGGGTTTGAGATGGAGGGATGGCTGAAGGACTGCTGGGGATCTGGGACCTGAGGTGAGACCCACCTGGTAGGACACTCCGAAGCAGATACGCTGTGGAGTTCAGACACACAGGTAAATGCAGCCCCACCCCACACTACTTAAGACTGGCCCGACATGTGCCCTCAGCTGTGAAGGAGCCAGAGGGAATGTGTCTTCATGAGGGAGCTGCCAGGCATGGCTGGCAGCAGCAACTGCAAAAATAAAAATACTGTAGGGCAGTGAAAACAATTGAGAGGCTGTACCTTGAAGCATTCTGTGAAAGCTGAAGACTCCCCAGGCTCCCATCTATTTCACTGAAGGGAAATTGGGCCATGCTTAATTTTAGCCACATCTACTCCCTCAGCATCACAGATGCAGGCAAGACCTCACTACATGATTATTGGGAATCACACTGGGAAGGTCCAAAGGAGCTGAAACACAGTAATGTTCTCCTAGTCACTGAGGATGGGCTGTGCCTTACCAATCCAGATACACAATTAAATCACAATAGAAAGAAACCTGATGATACAGGAAGGATTTGTGGAGGTGATGAGGTTATGTTACCATCCAGGTTGCTTTAGATTCAACTTTTAATGAGGTTCAGAAGGTAGGGCAGCTGCCCAAAACCATGAGAGATGACAGGATTTGCTTTTAAACTGATCGTGAAATGATGTGATGCACCTTCCTGAAAAAAAAGGAAGGAGCAGCATCAGAAACTCAGCTGGTGCTGAGGCTCCTGATAAAAATATTGTGAGGGAGAAAGCAGTGAAGGGAGAAAGGAGTGGAGGACAGCAGTGAGGTGAAAGTGATATTGTTAAACGTCAGGCGATCTTAATGTGGAGGAAGGGCATCCAGATGTCCACAGGTGTTTTAAAGTCAAATAGGAAGCATACAAAGGGGGGAAACACAGGCATGCATCTGAGGACGAGAGACAAGGAACCCTGTAGAAAGGCTAAGGCAGCAAAGTAGCTTACTGTTATCAAGTGACACAGAACTAGTAACTGTAAAAGTATTTGTAAATGCATCAAAAATGAAAGAAGAGCAAAAGAAAGGTGCTGGTTATTAGAAGGAAGGAGAACTAATACCAAAAAGCCTGATAAAGACTGAAGTGTCCAGAGCTGTTTAGTTCATTCTTTGTAATAGTTAATTTTAACTGTATTCTGCATGAAATTAATTTCATAGTGGAAACAGAAGGACAGGTGTATGGGGGGAAGAAAAATTAAAACAGAATAACTAGATGTGGGCAGGTTTGAAATTTACCTTGGGGAGTTTAAGCACCTCTGTGATCCATGAGGTCTCTGCACAGGCGGACGTGATGTCCCCAGGGAATGGAGGAGGGCCAAACACAGAGGCCAGTCTTTCCATGTGTGATGGTTTGTCTGAGGTATAGTTAATTTTCTTCACAGTGGCTAGTATGGAACCATGTTTTGGATTTGTGTTGAACACAGAGATATTAATATAGAGATATTTTTGTTATTGCTGAGCATCAAGGCCTTTTTTGCTTCCTATACTGCCATGCTGCCGAGAGGGCTGGGAAAATGGAAAACTGGGAGGAGACACAGCCAGGACAGGTGACCCCAGCTGACCAAAGTGATATTCCATATCATATGACATCATGCTCAGAATATAAAGAGGGGGCAAGAAGGAAGAAGGAGGGATATTTGAACTAATGGTGTTTTTCTTCCCAAGTAACCATTACGCGTGATGGAGCACTGTTTTCCTGGAGGTGGCTAACACCTGTCTGACCGTGGAAAGCAGTAAATTAATTCCTTGTTTTGCTTTGTTTGTGGCTTTTGCTTTATCTGTTAAACTGTCTCAACCCACGAGTATTCTCACTTTTGCCCTTTCAATTCTCTTCCCCATCCCATTGGTGGGGGAGTGAGAGAGCAGCTGCATGGGGCTTAGTTGCTGGCTGGGGCTAAACCACAACACAGTGGAAGGAATGCACTGGTAGTGCCTGAAAGATATGAAAACAGATTATTTAGAAGTCAGTTGACAGCCATGGAGTATATAATAACAAGGTGCCAGCCAACAAGAAACTCCCACCCAAGGAGAAGGAGGATTATGAAGAGTTCTGAATTCTACCCCTATGAGACCAGTCTGGAAGTAGAGGGAGAGTGGAAGGCTTCACTCGTATGAGTGAACTCATATGAGTGAACTCATATTCACTTTTCCTATGCTCTCTGTATATGTGATAGTAATCTCCTGTTCCTTCTTTGTTCTTCTTTCTCTTTTGAGTTTTCCTGCTTTTTACAGTCTCTTTGTGTCCTATTCTGCTTCTTCTCTGGTCCTGCATATTCTTCTAGTCTCTTCAGTCATGGTTCCTAACTTTTTGCAGCTCCCTTTCAGTTCACATACATTTCTTCCCATTGTCCTTCCCCTTCCTTTTTCTAGCTTGCTTTTTATGAATTCTGAAAAGAATATTCTGTTTCCAAGAAAACATCCCAGCGTTCCAACACAGACTATATTTACCTAAAACCTGAAAATGTTGGAGCTGAAAATGTCACAGCTAAACTACACCAAACACAGCTTTAAGGAGAGAATTTCTCAATCATGGGCAGACCGTCAATGATTTTTAATCATGTTGACATTGATACAAAAAACCTGAAACTTTCAGATGCCATAAAATATTCCACATATTTTAATAATTTTAAGATATGCAAGATTAATTTTCAAAATATTTTTACATATCTAGCTTTCAGCATTTGCAAAGCCATTTCTAAGCCTCTACTTACAAGGTAAGTGCAATTAAGTAGTATTGCTGAAGAAGAGGTGTATAAAAAGCTTTTATGATTGTAAGAACATTTTAATTATTTAATTATTGTGTTCTGATTTCCTACAAGAATTGATTTTGTTTGTGGGCATTAATTTGAACTAAATATATTTATTCAACCAGTTGATCATATCCTTTCTTCCTTCCTCAATATAAGGTTTATCTTGAGGATTTATATCTTCTCTTTTGCGATGCACAAACCCATGCGTCTGTCCAGGGTAAATTTTAACTTCATAATCAACTTTACAGTTTTGTTTAAGCTTCTGCTCCAGTGAGGTGACCTGTAACACAGAATGTTCCATGTTGACTGAGTACAAAGTTAACATGTTCTATACTTACAGTCCTCAAATTATCCTGGTTTTTATACTTCTCTGGAAGACAGACACCGTGTGTCCTTGCCACTGTCTCTTCTTCTGCTAATTTTATACCTAAATGCATTTCTCTTTCTACACTTGCTTTATTGAACTAGGCTTTTTTCTCCAGTAAAATAACAGCATATGACTGCATAAAATGTCAAAAACGTATATGGGTGGCTGTAATAATACCTGTAAAGGTAAAAACACCTATTGCTCAGCTCATGAGAAGGTTAGGATGTAGCAATCACAGTAGAAGTTATTGTTGATAGGCCTCACACAAGAAAAAGAAAACTGGGACAAGAGTTTGAATGAATTTGAAATTGAGGTAGGAGAGGCATAGATACAAAATCAGCAGTTCAAAGCAGCTGGCACTTCTGGTAGGAAAATTAAAGCCAACACCACTCAATAAAAACATGTGTTCCTCTTTGATCCCCTTGGTAGATAATCATCTTTCTCCAGTCATTCTCCACCCACACTCCAGAGAAAGGCTGTTGACAGAGTATCAGAAAGGAGAAGCTCTGGAGGACAGTGGGGAAAGGAAAAGTCTAGTCACAGGATTTTTTAATTCTCCTGCAACTGGTGATTCCACTGGTACAGGTGGGAACTTTCTGCTGGTTTTACAGATCATCAGTATCACTAAAGAGGGCCTGCTATCTTAAATTTGACAGAAGTCTTCCTTTGGATTCTTGCTCTTTTCCTAAGAACTGATGATATCCATATTTTCAAACAGAAACAGAAAACATTTTTAGTGTCACTGTAAAACTTTTTGATTTGGGGATAAATAATACAAATTTATGTAGATGTACTGTAAGAGTTAGTGAAAGGGGAAGAAAAGTGCAAATTAGTTTTATACTTTCTCTTCATTAAATACCAAGTTACAAAACAAGCATGAAAGACATAAAAAACGCAAAAATCTGTGATGGGAAACTCACCTGCTCCAATGGGATTACATCATCCTTTTCACCAAAAATGAAGAAGGTAGGATGCAGCAAATTGGATTTGTCATCAAAATGCCTGATCACTCCTAGGGAAGAAAAAGAGGCATATACAATGAGTCATCCTACTTAAAGTGGCTAAAACACTACCAAATCTGTACAGTCAAACTACAAGACATTTTTATCCGTTAGAGATGCTCAGTTTGTAATGGAATTAAACATACTTTGCTTAAAAGTCCCTTTCGTTGTGGAATGTTTGGGATGTTATTAAAGATAAAAAGACTGGTTCTGTGTGAAAAATCAGGGATGAATTGTTACACTTTTTGTTACCACTTTTGTGGTTTTCTTTGGGCAACTGCTTCTGACCACTATCAGAGACAGGGTTCTGTGAAAGATGGACACTTAGGAGCTGCTTGCCTCTAGCCTGGGAAAGCCATTTTTAAGATAATTGTAAGTATTCAGCATTACAGATATATGGTTAGGATTTCAGTGTACATATATTGACATGAATTCATAACAAATTGACACTGTATTTTTTACTGTTCAAATAGATTTGACTTTAAGTAAAGTAAAACCAGGCAGCTACCACCCTGGGTACTCTTTTCATTTCTGAGATTATTACAACAGAAGGGTAACAAATTAGCAAGTAGCATTGTTAAATTGACTCAACTGATCAGCAAATCAGTGCAGCAAAATAGTCCCCATCAGCTTTCTGGAAAAATACCTTCAACTTTCTTTCACCTCTAATTAATATAAATTACTCTGGGTTATGTGGAAGTACAGAAGTTTATAACAGAAATATCAAAGGTAACATAAATATGTTGAGAACTAAATTGTGAGAATACAAGGGTTAAAACAAGGAGTTAAAAAATGGTTCCTATTAGTAACGAGGGACAACTGCCTAAAATATTTAAAGATGTGCCCAGAGACCCTTTTGTCATTGCCAGCCAAGAGGAACCTCAGCCACAGTGAGGCCTTGGCATTTGGTGTCTCTTGTATGCTATATTGCACAGAAGTGATCCTGATCATGCCACTCAAATACATAGATCTTGCTGGTTATAATTAAGTGCAAAAATGTTAGTGTGCTAAATCAATTTGCTTAAAGGTTTTGTATAACAAAACTTTCCACTAGATGTCACACTGAATTTTGTTACAGTAATAGCCCTACAGAATTAGTTCCTGCACTGGTCATATCCGCTCAGAGTGTAATAGGTATTTCAGACTTACCATAAACGGACACCCCCGTCTTTAAATGAGGATTTTTCAGCATCAGATGTTGTACAGCTGCTCCACCCCAGCAAAACCCAATGACGCCGATCTTCTTTGCACCACATTGGTCCCTTAGATACTTGAGGACGACATCAACTTCTCTGAGACATGCAAATAAAAGTGAATTAAGGCTCTAGCTCTGTTCCCTTGGCCTCCATGGTGGCTGCTGCTCAGAGACTGCTGCTCAGAAACTGGCTGGGCATCAGTCTGCTTCTGGGAGGGAGTGACTGTCTTTGCATCACTCCTGGTTTTTCTCTTTCCCTTACTTATCAAATTGTCTTTTTCTCAACCCATGAGTTTTGTTGCTTTGTTTCTCCTATTCTTTCCCCTGTTCTTGTTGGGGGAGTGAGTGAATGGCATTACAGGTGCTTGGCTGCTGACTGGGGCCAACCCGCAACACTACTTTAGTATTATTCATTTCTAAAATACAGGAGAAACTCCAGGGGAGAAGACAAAGGAGAAAGTCAGTCTTTCTACATCACTGTTACTAGGACATAAGGTGATTTTATAAACAGCAGTCCAATTAAATTCACAAATGGCAATAGTTGTCATATAGGCTAACACAAATAAAAGTTTGAGATGCACAGGCAGTCAAGAGCATCCCATTACCACAAATGTGACCTATTGTTAAACTGTCTCTCACCAGGAAGACAAATAGTTTATAAACTTGTGGAAGCAAGTTTAAAACTGTTGGTTCTAAATCACCAGAAACATTATGCAATCAAGCTATGTGTCAGATAAAAATGGGGAAAATATAGAAGAGTGGGAAATTAGTATGCTTTGAAGTAGCTGTTCCCTAGTCACATAGCGTTTGGTGACTGCACTTGCACCCAACCTAAAATCCGTGGAAGTTATGCCTACCTGCAGGAACTGAATCAAACTGAAGAGGAAGGACTGAGCTGCATTTTCTAGCCTTTGCTGGTTCTTTTCATTTTAGTCACTCATTTCACTTGTACTCTCTGCACAGGTAAACAGTGGGTGCTTTTATTCTTGTTCAAACTACTACTTTTTTCCAAAAGGCACTCCTCACATAACCATGAGCTTATCCCATGAGCTGCATGAAATTTCTATTTGTGGACATCCAACTATATTTGACCCACTAATAATTTAGCATCCAATGCTACATCTTTACTGAGGCAAAATTCCCTATGAAATAAGGATGTCCACTTGCTGGACAAGGAACAATGGTTGTACTTGTCTATTTTGCTGGCATTTCGGGTTTTCAGCCATTCATTGAAAGTCCCCCAGTCATTAGAAGGTTTCCAAGCTTCTTGTCCAACAAAAAAATCTGGGCAGATGGCTCTGTAAGAAAAATGAAAATATTTTATGCCCATGAAACAATAATGAAAAAGGATTAAAGCGAAGGCCATGTGTACTACACAACAAATTCACACACATAGTACTTAATCTTCATGAAAGCATCATACCAGCAACCCTCAAAATTTTTCTACACCTAATAAGGAGACTTAGTATAATTTGCAAATACATTTTGCCCCGTTAAAATTCATTCATTAATTTGATAAATAGCTAACTGTAGCTGAAAATCCTTAGTGGTTTCCTACCAAACTTAAAAAAAAAAGGCAAAACAAACAAGCAAACACATAGCACGTACATTTGGGCTAGAAGGAATGCCAACCCAGTAATACAGGAAAGAGGATACCAAATATGCTTTTCAAATATTTGAGATCTTGTTTCTTTCTCTGGCACAAGCTGGTACACTTTACCTGCACTGAAAGACCTTCGGCTTCTTTGCAATTTTTACCATAACAGCAAAGTTGCACAGAGGCTACATCAAGAGAGAGGAAGCAGGCTATTTCAGGTTCATGGAAGATGGAAGATGCAGAATAACATTTATCTCTATTTTACTGTGTTTACCTACTAACTCGTTATGGTAGGACTAGTGAACTATTTTAGAAGTTTTTAACTGTTATAATGGGAAAGTTGCTAGAGAAAGGTATAAGGAAAGCCTATGAAATTCTTAGTGTTTGTATGGTTTATATGAAAACAGAAAAGAGTGGCTCAATTAACTTTCTTATTAAAAAGACACTTTGAAAACAGTAATACTTCTTACATGTATCCATTAGTTGTTAGCATATCAGCTATGTATCTGGTGTTTGGGAGTTGCCATCCAAATATATCATGAATCACAATCACGGCTTTGTCTGTGCTGGAAGATGGTTTGCAAACATACGCCTTGATGTGCTCAACTTGTACCTCCTGCCCACGGCCTCCATAGTCAAACCTGTCTCCAATATCACATGGGCAGGGCCTTGATTCATTAGCCATGTGTGATACTAAAGAACAAAAAATATTCAGTTGTGAACACCAAAGCATACCATACTGAAAAAGTTCAAAAGACAGTGGCAACATAAACTGTTCAATTTTTCAATCATTACAGTAATATGGTGAACATGCTCATTACTGTTTGATCTAAAATGCAGTATTAGCCAATAAGCACACTGGGGTGTTTTTTATAAATAAGAATCTTGTTAGAGTTACTTATGAATTCTTCAGCAGGGACCAGGTACATAACTAGGAGTTCCATGCCCTACAGTAAGTAATGCAATAAAAACAAAGTTATGAGCAAGCAGTCATGCAACCATCCCAAATTATTTACTTAGTGAGAAAAGTTCTTTTTACAGTTTTTTTACTCTTCATCATGTATATTTCCTGTCCAGAACATATAACTTTCTTTAGTATACACTGCAATGGCTTAATACAAGAATTAGCATTTCGAAGAAAAAAAAAACCCAGCTACTGTGTAGAAAGATATAATTACATGCAGACTAAATATTTTCCTCCAGAGACTTAAAATATTCCATAGCTGACTTCTTCAATCTCAATAAATCCTTTTTCTAAATAGCTTTAGCCTCAGATGTTGCAGACTTCTGAAAAAAGATACTTAGGAGAGGTGCCAAGAAAAATATACCAGCAAAAGCCTAATAAATAAAAGTCTAAAATAAAATCTTACTTGTTTAATATTAAATAAAGAACACATTCAAACTCCAAGATAGGGAAAAAAAATCCTTCAGTTGAGCCAAAGCTTTTATCAGGAAGGTAACAGAATGGTATGGTTAATTTTTTTCAAACTATTGCTTAAATAAACTATTCACAAAGGTCAAAAAGTGCCAGCTGAATCATACAGATGTATGTAGCTCCTTGGACTCAAGTTAATGATTTTATGCCATCAACCTTAGTTTAACCAAGTGAGTGAACTGACCTGTATAACTTCATTGAATATGCACAGAGGATCTCCACATGATTAAAGAACATGGAGAGAATTTAGGTAAAGCTTTACCTAAACTCTCGACAGATAAATTGCGTATACTACCAAAGAAAACTTTGTTTGTACAGAAACAAAGATGTTCAAACTTGACTGTGCCAAATGTACTCACAGAGAGAAAAAGGAAAAAGCAGATTACTGAGCCATTCCTGGATGAGTGGGACTTAAATAGTTGTGGCACTAAAGGGACAGCTTTAGGAAAACAAACAATCTGGCATCCAGGAGAATTGCACAGAGTTCCAGAAACCAAGATCTTCTGAATTTGCAGACTTTAAAATTCAGAATATCCCAAACCATATTACCAGAGCTAGATTGCAGATCCTGTGAGATTTCACTTGAGCATTTATTTGAAGACCAAACAATAACTAATATTCAGGAATCTACAAGCAGAAAAATATAAAGATATTGCTGTGTGGCACTTTCATTTTCAACACACTCTCCTGAGTCTTCCTGCTGAGAGGTCTTACCCACCTCTGGAGAGAAAATAAAATCATCATCTGAAAAAAAAAAACCCAGGAAAAAATATAGCCTCCAATGGCATTTAAATGAGCTCACACTCCCTAAAAAAGCACTCAGATAAAATGAAAATCCTCCAAACATGCTGAGTCAGACTTCAGTACGCACTTGTTCTACGTTTCTCAGAAGAAAAAGCAGTGAGAGCTTAAAAAAAAACAACAAGAAGACAATTTCCGCACATACCTGCAGCACAGCAAGCGTACGAGACAGTGGAGGCAAGATGCCGGAGCTCAGCGTGGATGAATTGGGATTCCAAAAGAAAGCGCTAACGCACAAAATCAAAGGGTGAGTGCAAGGCTCCTGTTTCTTTAAATCAGGGTTACATAAGCCTTTATCTTGGTGTCTCGCGCAGTGACCAAGTCCACGCTTTCTAACGCCGTTTTCACCGCGAGCGTAGGCGGGGTGTGCTGCCGTGAGGAGCGCTGCTGTAGCTGCATACCAAGACTTCTTTTTCACTTACACGAAATAGTATTAAGCGTGACTTAGCTGAGCAATCCATCTAGGAAAAAACGTGTTTAGGGGGTTTTTTTGGGTTTTTTTTTTGGGGTTTTTTTTGTTTGGTTGGTTGGTTGGTTGGTTGGTTTGGTTTGTTGGGTTTTATTTAAGGGTGTTTCTTTGCTTTTAAAGGTTGGGGCATTATCACTTTTAAACATTACACTGGCGTTATCAGTTCTTTATACTATTCATACATGGCTAAAAGACATATTTAAAGTCATATTTAAAGCACAGGAAAAATGTTTTCTCTTTCAGAGTGAAAATAAGCAGCATGTAAGAAAGTAGCAGCTTTGCAGACTGCTGTACAACGTGTTTAAAATACTGATAAATTCTTCTCCTATCAGAGGACATTTTATACATTTCTTTTCTTTTTGAATTAAAGTGTTTGACTGATCTTTGTATCCCTCACATTCTTCTGACTTTATTTTTATGGGATTATTAGGATTATTCCTTAACGAGCTTTAGCTAAATATATTAGCGATCCAAAACTCACTGTTCCCCCAGAGACACGTCTAAGAAGTAGACTAAACGCACATTAGTCCACCACACTTCTGTTTTACAATGTAGTCTTCATATAGAAGCTGTTTTCTTATATTCTAAATAACTTTGTTACTGCTCTTTGTTTGCGATCCCTAAAATGAAGTCAAATAAATGGAAAAAAAGCCTACCCAAGAATTACAAAGCAAAGACATAAGGCTCAAAACAACTCTTTTGGTTTGGGTTTTTGGCTTTTCCCACTTGTGTACTACAAATTATGGGACACAAGTTGCTTAGATACTCCATAGCAACTTTAAAGAACAGTAGTCAAATAAATGAGAGAAAAACTGGGAATTTGCATCATTCCTAGAAAAGAAAAATGACAGCAATGCTTGCAGAACTTTCTCTCCACTACAGCTGTTTAAGCACATTTCAACTTTCTTAGTCATGTGACACTGGAAATAATTCTTTATACATCAGACTATTCCCCTTTACCTTAATATTAATATTAAATTTTAGAAATTAAACTTCTTTTCATTTGATTTCCTGTTGTTTCATGATCCTTTATAGGCAATCCGTGATGTTTTTTCACTTGAAAGGCAAGTCTTAATCCAGTACATCCATGATCTCTGTACATGCAGTTGGCTGCACTTCACACTGTAAACACACGCCTCTTTTGGATCTCATATATCCAGCTCTTACTCAGGGACTTACAGTTTTATCAAGAAGATTTGGTTGTACTTGTAGTAGCTCACAGCTGCCCTTTCACTTCGAACAAATGCTTCATCTCAGTTTGTTTTGGTTTTGGTTGTTTTTTTTGCTTAGTCACAGTGTTAGCGTTACAGCACACATGCCGTTCCAGCATCCATGAATGACTGCTCTTCTCTAAATAGATGTCCTGACTCTCCTCTCGCACATTAGCTTACCTTCTAATTCTAACAGAACACCAGTAATGTGGAATTATCAAGGTTAGACACTGGGATAATTAAGGTCCAATAAACTCCTAGACCTCTACCTTCTTCTCCTGGAAAAAATGTGTTGGGACAGCTGTATCACTCAGATAACAGCTATATTAATATATTACATATAGATGGCATCATATGAAAAACAACAGTTAATCAGCAGATGCAGACCAGAATTCTCTGAAGACCTTCCCTTCCATCTGGGAAAGACGGGGGTGGGGGAGGACATCAGCAGCACATAAAGGAGGAAAACACATGTGGGAAAAACAAAAGAAATTTAAATTCCCATGAAGAGATAAGGTTCATTAATACTGTTGATTATTTTTACGTGAGGCACACCACAATATACATTTCTGTGACAGTATATTTAATTTGAGACACTATCACTAGTAAAATTAAGACTTCCCTAAATTACATTTTCTCCCCATTAAATTCCATACAGTCTTTATCAGTAACACTGATAAGGTGAAAAGGGATGTATAATCATTTTTGGTTTTCTTATAACTTTAGAGGTACCAGCACCTGGTGAAGACAAGAGGCACTTGGTTTCAAACTAACAATCACGAGCCTTTCTCCCCATGAGGCAAAATTAAATAGTATAAATCACTGTCACAAGATACACTAGAGAGCAGCAGATAAGCAGGTTCAAAAAGGGACTGGCAAATCATCAGAGGCTTGGTCCACCAGTGGCCATTGGACACAATACTCCAGTGGCAATATCCAGCTCAGGAATCCCCTGAAGGGCAGGTTGCCAGGATGTTTAGCAAGAGGGGATATTCCCTACACAGCCACTGCTGGCCACAAATGGAGTCTGGGTGCTGAGGTGGAGGCAATCTTGAGCTGATGCAACACAGAGAATTTTGTCTCATATCATTGATGGAAAAACTAGGTAACAAGATATAATTATGCAAAACCATGTAGTATTTCTCCCTTAGGCAGTAGCCATGGTTGGAAGCCCCACATTAAATGCCTCGTCCGCAGATTGCATTGCATGTTTCAATTCCTAACCTGACCAGGAAAGCATCCATACAGTTTCACAGAGCCACAGGTAATCTGAGAAAGTAGTACACCGTCTGAATAACCTTAGCCACAAATCTTGAAACAAGATATGACCCCTTATGTCACCTGTTAAATACACACCTGCCACCAGGGTACAAGTCAAAAAATTCTCATTTCTCAAAATGAGGTTCATCAAACAATGTATTTGTGTCCCTAAATTTTTGACTTGTAATTTATGCGGAACTTAGACAAACAGTGGCCATAATACACAGATTAATTTGCCATTAGTCTAACTTATTTCAATCACTGAGATAAATCTCAAGGAACTGGAGAATATTTCAAAGCATATTAAAACATGTCACCCACTTTTGCAGTAAGGTTCTAGACAATTTGCTACAGTATAAGGGCGGGTCTTACAATCTGCAAAGATATGGACAGAACAGCAGTATTTCTTATATGTGAAATATATGACAATGCTAAATAAACTATAAGTGTTAAAAAAAGCCTCTTACAAACACCTATGAATGTAGTTTGTTGTATCCTACATGGTTTATAGGTTCCTATGACCAATAGAAAACTGTCATACGACAAAGGGTAGCTCCTTGAGTAGATTACTGTAAAACAGCAGTGGGATTTTGATAAAACTTTTTAACTTGGGTTAGTAGCCATATTTTTACAAAAGAAAGAGACTTAAGAAAAAAATAATCTAGATTTCATTCTTGGCCCTTCTATGTCTAGCCCTATTTTCCTTCTTGTTTTTTTGATCTTCAAGCACTATTATGAGGCTGAATTTTGACTCCTAATTCAGGATGGAAATTTAAACATGCAGAAATAAAAAATGATGGAGGTTATTAGCATACTCAGTGAAGGGGAATAGTCATACCTTTCAGCAAAAATGAAAAATGTAGGGTTCAGGAGATTTGATAGATCATCAGAATCTTTGATTACACTCTGTTCCTGGGTGAAGTTCTAGCTCTGCAGCATGCAGCGGAGTAGTAAACAGGAAAAAGGGAAGCTAAATTGGGAAGGTGACCAAAGGACAACATGTATGTCTGTCCAGATCCAAAATAAAGACATGGCTGCTATAACCCATTCTGAAAATAGGAACGAAAAAAATCCTGGCCTATATCAGGAACAGTGTGGC
>VZRE01015948.1:8156-30038 GCA_013396775.1 Cephalopterus ornatus
TTTTGTCCTTTTTTTTTTTTTTTAAATTAAGGGAAGGTAATGGCTTTTGATAGCTTCTGCTCTGAAAGTCCTGGAGGCACACTTTGCCTTTTACTGTCTGAATTTTTTCTTCCAGATAGATTTATCTGTTCCACCAGTGCTGCATCCTAGATGGAACTCCCACATGGAACTGAAATAACCCAAGCTGCAGAGAGAAGAGAGAGAGCTAGTCTGGCTAGCAGATTCAATGTTTGTGTGTGTGTGAGAGTGTATATGTTATGGTTCTGTCTGTGGGTGTATGAAGAAACTGCTGAGAGCAAACCAAATTTAAAGAGTTCTTCCTGGGCGTGGTGTGTCTGCAATCACTCATATTTCTTGACTATGGAAGTTCCGCAGCTTCTCCTGAAAACCCTGTCTCCTCTACTCACAACCTGCCTATGATGAGGTTTACGAGCACCTAATTTGAGTAAAAGTACATTCCAATGAGCATTTTTCTCTGTCTGGTATAGTACCATCCCACTGAAATCACTTTAGCTACTAAGAAGCACCACAGCACAGGTGTTATTACTATGCTCCTGTTACCAAGCATTCTCATTTCTTGAAGTACACTAAGAAAGTAAGTGGAAGGGAATTAATTATTTCCAAGGAGTTCCTGCTTTTTTTTGATAGACAAGTAATTTTACCAGCTATTGCAGCTGTTTAAACTTCTCTTGCTGCTATGAAGAGTTCATAATGATACTTCATCAGAAGAACTGAACTGCATGGGATAGGGTCATAAAGATTGTTGAAGATTTGACTGCACTCCCTTTAGAACTTTCCTATATGAGGATGTTGTGTTTAAGTGACGGTCTAGCTTATGACCAGCCCCAGTGCCCTTATGCAGTGTCTTTTCTTCCTGCCAATAAACTAGACTCCTTCAAGGAGATGTGCCTTCCAGGAAATCTGCTAGGGTCAGGGGAACAATTTGCAATCTCCCACCCAGCCACTGAGGAAGCAACTGAGGCAGCCATAACATCTTGCTAAAATGCCTAGTCTTCTGGTTTTGTTTGGTATTAGTTTTTTTAAATTAAAAAAGAAGTTTTCTTGCTTTTAGTACTATTTAACAAATTCATCTGGCTTTGGTGCTAGCATAATGTTTTGAAGATATCTGGTAAGGAGTCACAGTTTGTTGGAAGGGACCTTTGAAAGCTCATCTAGTCCACCCCTGGCCCAGATATAACATGAGTAATTTGGAGCAGAAGTCCACAGAGGGAGCAGCATTTAATGCCCCTCCATGGCAGCAGAGATAGGTGACTGGCTTCCCACCAGAGGGAGAAGTCATATTCTCCTAACTTCTTTGCTCTCACAGCTGTCTTTAGATAGGTTTGAGCCTGCTGCCAATTGAGAAACAATCATAAACACGTCACCAAAGTTACTGTTGCAGGGTGTTGCTCCAGTCTCTGTTAGCTTTTCTTTAAAACAATGGGGAGATTCCAGTCAGCCAGATTGTCTGACAGGTTGATGTTTCTGGGTAGACTCGTCATCCTTGTCAGTCATAAACCATGGGGAAGACTGTCATTTTCCAAGGCAACAGAGAAGGTCTGGAATGTGTCACCAGGATTAATTTAGGAAATCTATTAGAGCAGCAGAAATTTGCACAGTTAGCAATTTATTATTCAACCATTCTCTCTATGCTGAAGTGATTAATATCTGTGAAGCAGGGAAGTGGGACTGGAACAATCATAAATTCCAGGCAAATAAAAACTATGGCAAGCGGATATGCTTTCATGTTCTTTTTTTTCTGTTGGAACTATAGCCTGCATGTGAATAGTGCTAGGATGCTGCAGTGCAGTTGGGCTCATATGAACAAGGACCTAGGTTTTCTTCTCCATCAGTAGATACCTGATATAATCAGGCCAGCAAGTCCAGAGGACAATTATCCTCCTAAATTAGGTGCTTCAACTTGGCCTGAAGAATCTTATCCCAACCTCTGTGAGTAGCTGGAGTAGATCTCCATGGACTAGGAAGGGAACTTCTGCAGAAGTTATATATAGTTGCATCCTTGCTGGGTCATAGGGGTCAGGAGGACAAGATAAGCATTTGCCTGTCATTATTTATCAGAACAGGAACTGCATTCATGTTATATCGAAAGTTGTTCCTTCTTGTTGGGTTGCATGGAGTGTTCCCCTGAAAATGGGACTGCACTCTTCCAGTATACATATGGCTCAAAAGTGCCTGCATCCAGAGGCTTTATAATGCAGAAAGTGAAGATCAACAGAATTACTGAGAAGGAGAAACGGGAGTACCTCCCAAAGGTGCAATACAGCAGCTCTGGAGCAGAAGCAGCAGCAGAATCTTCTGTTATCTTGATCACTGTTAATCCTGTTAATCTTGACCTGTCTCTTAATCCGTTACTGAGTCATAAAAAGCATCATCTTGTCTTTTAGGGAAAAGACTTGTATAATAGTTCAAAGAACAGTTCACACGGTGAATGATTAGCTGTTTTCGTGTAGTGCATCTGATACATACTAATACAATATGTCTGAGGGCAAGATAGAGTGTTTCCTTAACAAATATTGCACACACTTCGCAGCGTAAGTAAAAGACTGTGGCCTTCCATATATCTTAGAGTAATAATGATTTCTTCAAAAGAGTAGTCAGGTTTGCTGGCAGCTCAGTCTGATACACCAGAATCACTCCCCATCACGTCCGCATCATTTTGATTTCCTCCTCCTGTGCAAGGCTGCCTGTAACCAGTGGGGGCACAGTGGTTGAATATTCTCTTAGTGCTGGGTGCTGAAGACTGGTGATCGCTTTTGTTTCCAGCTTTTTGCTTTTTCCCTCCTGCTGCCTTGTAGCAGGATTTAACTGGCAGGAGTGAGGTGAAAAAGAGTGTCGGGAACCTGCCTGCTGTGTGTGTTGGTCTCAGACAAACATACAGACAAAAATACCTACTCCAGGCCCCTCCTTACACAGGATCTTGAAGACTCATGACCTGGTGTTCTTCTGCAGTGGACACAGGCATCAGAGTGGGATGGGGAAGGGAGAATGCTCCTTCAGTGTACCTGTTTGTGAAAATGCCTGCATAAAGTATGTGTGAGCGAAAGCCTAACTTCTACCTTTGGAGGGATCTGGGCAAGCAGGGTGATGAACTGGGTTTGTCTGGTGGTCTGACCGCAGCTCAAGGCACGTTTTTGGGGCAGGCTGATCCGGACACACTGGCCAGGATTACATGACCTTTGCATTATCAGATATTTGCAGTTGCAGATGTGCTACTTAAATACATATGCACACTGAAGTAAAGTTTTGTGTAACAACACTGTAATATAAATTATGTTGGAAATATTGGACAAAAATTCTGTTATTTGAGCCAGTTTTCTGGTTTCATCTTCAATAAGACCTGCTCAGGTGAACTCACTACATTTCTGGACAATCTATTTCCAATCAGTGGGATTATTATTTTTATGAGTGACTGTAGTAATAGCTTATCTTAAGGGCCTGTGTGTCTTCAATGATGGTGACAGAAGTGCTTAATTGTTTTTTCAGTGTTGTAGAATGATGAAGAAACCACCCTTATATAGAATGTGACATGTGTTTATGTGTGGAACTGAAACTAGGTTTCTCTCTGCTGCAAAGCCATACCCATCTCAGGTCAGAGATTAGCCTGACAACGTTCCCCCAGCTTCTGTCTTTGCAAATTTGTATTATACATTTGTCTCAGTCATCTCTTCATGTACCACCATCTTGTAGTTCTCAACATGAAAAGATGTCATCTTATGGTATTAATAGCTATTTGGCATACAGTACACTTATGTATCGGAAAATAATTGTTCATGCTCCTTCTTAGGCTTCATGAAAGGTCACGAAGCAGAAAGAGAATGAATGAAGGTCCAACAGGGAATGTTAATGATTTCAACTAGGAAGTATGCTTTTTTTTTTTTTTTAACAACAGAGAAGGCTTGCAAGCTAATGCATGAATTAACATTTCACAGCTCAGAGATATTAACTATACTAAATTAAGTGTGCATGGCACGGTAAGAGATAAGAAGAACACTGACTCTGATGCATATAAATGAGATAGAACTGACAGGCCATCAAGAGTGTTTGACATCTTTCAGAAATTGGTTATAAAATGTGGTACCTGCTTCAACCTGGAAAAAAACACCTGTAGGGTCATTCTCAGTATTAGTCCAGTGGTGGTTTCATTTCATGAAATGGAAATTGAGATCTCCTCAGTGCATGCCTGTTTTAAGTAAACCTCTCACTGCTTCCTCTGAAACCTGTAATTGAGAGGGGGAACTTCTGGAACATCCTCTGAGATCTATGCATACACATACACAGGCATTTTGAAAGACAGGCATGGGATGCTACTTTTTTGCAATGTGATTTGTGCAAGGGAAATTTTGATTTCACTTGATTACCTTACCTGAAGTAACGGTGTGTACAAATTTCCATCATGCATTGCTTAATTAAGAATGCCCAAGATGTTCATATCTTTTTCTCTGTAAGTCATCCTTAGAAATTCTAATACTGTAACTTTTGCAACTTCGCCTGCCCTATTTAGGAGATTTTTTTGTTTAACAAGTAACAAATCCAACACTGCTCCTGCAAGTTAATTCTGTGAGTTTATGTTTTCTGTATGAAAGCTGGATTGATGTCAGTCAGCTGTTGAAGGGTTAGGTCATAGTTGGTGGTGCTCCTGCGACAGAGGTCAGGCAGTTTAAGAATTTACTTTTCTTCAGTTCAGACGCAGGGTCTGTTAGGTATGCGCTCTTCACCATTTTCTGGGCAAAATTCAATTCAGTCACTTTCAGATGCCATTTAAACGATTTACTTGAGAGGTCTCACAGGGTCACAGGATATCTGAGGCTGGCAGTCATCTACAGGGGTTGTCTAGTCCAATCTCATTAACAAACAGGGTTACCTACAGCAGGTTGCTCAGGACTGTGACCTATGAAGTTTTAGGTATTTCCACAGATGGAGACTCCACAGCCACTTTCTTCAAATCATTTTGTTTTTTCATATGTTTAAATTGTATTCCCTGTGTTTCAGTTTGCATGCATGATCCTTTCTGTCACTGGGCCCCAGTGGGTCTGACTCCCTCTTTATTCGTTCCCTTCCACTGAGTGTTTCTGCATACTGCTGAGACCCCACTGAACCATCTCTTCTCCAGGTTAAGCAGTCCCAGCTCTCTCAGCCTCTCCTTATATCAAAGATCCTTGAGTCTCCTCCTCAGGGCTGTCTCACTTCTTTGCTGTCTCACTCCAATAGTCTCTCTCTTTCGTATCTTGAAGCCCAGAACTGGGCACATCACTCCAAATTTGGTCTCACCAAGGCCAAGTAGATGGAAAGGGTCCTTCAACCTTCTGACAACAGTGCTCCTAATGCAGCCCAGAAGGCTGTTGACCTTCTCTGCTGCAAGGATGCACTCTGGGCTCATGGTCAGCTTGTTGTCCACCGGGGCCCCAAGGCCTTTACTGTAAAACTGCTTTCCAGAGAGATGACCTGCTTTTCAGCTGTTTCACTGGGAAATGTGTCCCACATGTACATGAACAACTGTATTACTGTTTTTCAGATGGCTGATGACACTTTAAACCAGCAAAACTCACATGAAACCTTATGTTGTTACACCCAGCCAGCAACCATGCAGCTGCTTGCTCACTCCCCCACCAGCTAGAAAATGTGTGGGTTGAGATAAAGACAGTTTAATAGGGAAAGCAAAAGCCATACATTCAAGCAAAGCAAAACAAGGAATTAATTCACTGCTTCCCGTGGCCAGGCAGGTGTTCAGCCATCTCCAGGAGAGCAGGGCCCCATCTCATGTAACAGTTACCGGGGAAGACAAACACCATCACTCCCAGCATCCTCCCCCACCTTCCTCCTTCTTCCCCTCACTTTATAGACTGAGCATGGTGTCCTATGGTCTGGAATATCCCTTTGGTCAGCTGGGGCCAGCTGTCCCAGCTGTGTCTCCTCCCAGTTTCCAATTCACCCCCATCCTCCTTGCCAGAGTGTCAGTATGAAAACCAGAAAAGGCCTTGGCTCTGTGTTAACACTGCTCAGCAGTAATAAAAATGAATTTATCAACACTGTGTTCAGCACATATCCAAAACACAGCCTGTTACTAGTCACTGGGAAGAAAATTAACTCTACCTCAGCCAAACCAGCACATCGTATCTGAGTGCCCTCCCAGTATTTTGGCTTAACGCCTGATTGTCTAGCTATTTAGCCCATATGGGTCAAGGACAGGACTATTACTTTGAAATAACTGCCATGCCACTTGTCTTGTAACATGCCCCTTGTCTTCTGGGATGCTTTCCTGTATGGAAGTTTTTTTTATCCTTTGTGGACAGGGCTGTTTATTGTAGCCAGAACGGTGACAGCACATGTTGTCCTGGAGCTTTAGCTGTTTCTGGTTTCTTCCTGTAACCTTGTCTAGAGATGTTAAAAATAATGTTGATTGAAACTCCTTAATGACTAGTGATTACTGTGGCAGTCTCTGTTTTCTCTTTATGTCAAGGTAGATGTCATGGCTGGGATGTGAAAGAAGACAGAAAGACCTAGGCTTATCATATGAACAGATTCAGTATGTGTGTCCTTCCCCTCTGTTTCCCTGAAAGCTTCAAAAGTAGGCTTGAGGAGAGAACAACTGCTCTTGCCTTCTGCTTGTGCCTGTAACAGCAGCACCTCAGGTGCATGTAGATCACTTCTCTAGAGCATTCAGTGCTGAGCTGCTAAGAACAGAAGCTGTTATCCAGAGAATGTTTACGACAAAGTCTGAAGTTTAGGATGAAGAACAAATGAGATGGAAAAAAACAGCTTTTCTTCACCAAAAGTAACAAAAGAGACCTTGGTTGAAGTGTAGTGTGATGTTTTACATAATACATTTCTTTACAATCAGTTAACAGTGATACCTCAGTGCAGCATTTTGCACATTTAGAAAGTGACTTTGAAATCAGAGGTCAATTAAGAGAGCCTGTGAGGATCCTGAAACTGCATTCTTGTTCTTCTGAGTGTCCTGTGTGCTGAATAACTGCAAAATCAATGCTGAAGTATTTAAAATCTTCTTCTTGTCTAAGAGATAAAAGAAAGTTATGCAATTTTTTTTCTTACATGATGAGCTGAGCTGACATTATAACTTAATGATAGCCTAGAATTAGTGCTTAGAGGGAAAAAATAATCTCTTTCTGTTGCTGAATTCTGTTTCCTAAGTAACTAGTGTATTACACTGTCTGAGAAGCTCTGGGTGGAGAGAAGCTAAAAAGAGATAAACTTTATAGGTTATTGAACCCAATTCAGTTCCACTGATCATCAGTGGAAAAAATCTGTTCAGAGGGATCCAGAAATTAATGGTGTTAGTGATCAATGATGTATACACAGTAAGGCTGCTTAGTTCCTGCAGTAGGAATGTGTGACCTAACAAGGCTGCATTTCCTTTGCACTTGCTGTGAAATTTTATGTAACTTACAATTTCAGTTAGCCTTCCTTGCGTTACAGGAAAGAAATCACCGATGATCTGAGTAAATGTGCCCTCAGTATGCAAGAGTTCTGTACTACTCTGACCTTGCAAAGAAGGATGCAAAATTTTAGTAGAGGAAGACTGACAGCAAATAGGGACCATGAGTATTCCAGGTGGGGTTTATTTGTGGCCCCTGGGTGTCTTTCTGTTTTCAGTGACAGATTTCCCAACAGTGGAAGTGTCAACAGGCTTGTGGTTAGCTAGCTGAATGGACAGCATGTTTGCTGTTGTTATTATTTCTCACCTGACAAAAAAACCCCTGTGTATAACAGCCAGATCTTGTAAGACTTAGAATTATCAGTTTCCCCATGCTTCTCTGTAGGAGATGTAAAGGCGGCATTTCTCTGTCACATTTTGGGGTATTGGAGGGTTGTTTTTGATTCAAGGTTGCTTTCAGTTTAGAGCTCTGGGAAAACATCTGACCTGGAAAAGAAATGTGGAGCGAAAAAGGAATTGCTTACCTCTTAAAAAGCTCCTTGGTGTTTATTAGAAGCACTAGTTAATTTGATAACTGCCGTAACTCAGTTGTTTAGAGCCTGGTGCTAATAACACTGAAGTTAGGGGTTCAATCCCTGTATGGGCCATTGACTTAAGAGCTGAACCTAATGATCCTTGTGGATCCCTTCCAACTTAGAATATTTCTGTGAGTCTGTGATCACTGGGGCAATTCAGGAGGAATCATCCTGACAGGTTGCAGATGTTTCTCCCTTTAAGGACCAAGGTTTCAGCATTGTTATCCCGAGAACTGATGTGGAAAGCAAGAACAAACACAGTCCTCCAAACAGAGTTGACACACCAAAGAGGTAGTTTACAGGGGAGACATAAGGGGTTGTGAAAACCTGTGATAACGTGAACAAATGACTATTTGGAAGGACTTTGATGGTGCCTCCTTCCAGCATAAGCCTTTGTGAGACGAGAGATGTTAAATATGTGTACATGTATGTGCATGTGACTGTGCGTTAAAACAAAGCTTTCTGAGATTAATTCAGTTAGGTCTAAGCCAGCAGCGAGCCAATTGGAGGTGTCCTGACTCAGCAAATAAGCACAACAACTAACCAGTCACCTGCAGCATTTTTCCAGGGTGAAGGAAACTCTTTTAGTACATGATGTAGAGTGTTTCCCTTCAGGCAAGGACCAGTGCAGCTTCCAAAGGAGATATGTCTTTAATTCATCCATGTAACCAGGCTTGATCCTGCTGCAACACTGATGATGCAGTATCACAGTACGTGCTCCCCCCTTTCCTCAGCATCCGCTTTCCTTCCCGGCTTGATGATTGACAGTCATTTGCTAATAGAAGTGTCTCTGAAATACAGGGTAAATGGGTTTATGTAGCCCTATAGGGACGAGGGGCATGCAAGAAGCTGCCTCATTTGGATAGTTGTGCAAGGGTCTTGCACAACAATAAAAACCTGTCTCAGGAACACGCAGGGACTGAAAATTTGGGACCAATGTATATTCAGGGCTAGAAAGAGGTCAAGGCAGAGTCAGCAATCTCACTTAGGTACTAAACATTAGAGGCAATGGTATCCAGGGTCAGGTAAGAGACAAGCAGAGATGCTGCTTCTTTCTGATCCGCAGTAGGAGCCTAGAATTCATCAACAACGCTGAATGTTTGCTAATGCTGTGTGGTCCTACTTGCCATGGGGTGTGTAATTGCTGACAACCATTAAGACTGTGATTACTCATCCCTGCAATCAAGATTTCAAATTCCTTTCCTAGCCCTGGTGTCATTTCATTCTGGAGGTATTACCTGCCTATTACATTAAAGACCCTTCAAAATCAATCTTCAGCCACTTGACTGAACTGATGAAGTGTGAAAACATTGTGTGGGTGGCAGCTTGTCCCCTTCGGGACTGCAAACCAACTGTGCTGCCATCATGCAAGTCTACAGATGAATTCTCTTACTTTTGCTGTGGTGCTTCTCATGCCAGTACCAGGTAACTCATCTGGTCAGGCTGAGTGCTTTGTCCACCTCCTGCCTCCGGGGGGGAGTGTGAAACCTTTCCAGATGCAGAGCGAGTGAAAGATGGTCCTGAGTCGGGGGAAGGAGAGAGCTGGCATCATGTTGGTTCTCACTGCATTCTAACAAGGCTGATTTCCTTTTGTGCTTTCTCCAGGGGCTACCAAAGACATGGGGAAGATGCTGGGTGGAGATGAGGAGAAAGACCCAGATGCTGCCAAGAAAGAAGAGGAACGACAGGAAGCCCTCAGGCAACAAGAGGAAGAAAGGAAAGCCAAATATGCCAAGATGGAGGCTGAAAGAGAAGTTATGAGACAAGGGATTCGAGACAAGGTAGGTGTCTGGCTTTCACCACACAGTGGTCAACTCAATGCCCAGTGGAGAACAGCTGTTTTTGGATGATTTGTGACTAGTTCCCTAAGCACCTGAATAGAGCCAGGTAATTACTTTGCCATACTGAACTTTCTGACCTTGTGCACTATTCCTTATGTCTGCATTGGGCCAAACTTCTGACCCAATCCTCATGATTCAGAATGGAAGCCTGAGTAGGGATGAACTTCTCTGGTGGCATAGTGCATCTTGCAAAAAGTTACTGAGAATAGTTCTGCACATAAGGAATTTAGGATTATACTTTTAAGAAAAGAAAGGACTTGGAGGAAATTATCTACCTGTGACTCTGCCAGAGAAAAGTATTCATATGATCATTTAAAAGAGGGTACTAGTTACAAGACAGACAGATGCAGGAGCTCTACGTGGTTAAAATTTGTTGTTTTATAATCATAGAACCACAGAATGGTTTGGGTTGGAAGGAATCTTAAAGATCATCTAGTTCCAAGCCCTCTGCCATAGGCAAGGATGCCTTTCACTAGCTCAGGTTGCTCAGGACCCCATCCAACCTGACCCTGAACACCATTGCCCTCGTCCTGTCACTACGTACCTGTATAAAAATTTCCTGTCCTCCCTTTTTGTAAGTCCCCTTAAGGTATGGAAGTTTGCAGTGAGGTGTCCCCAGAGCCTTCTCTTCTCCAGGCTGAACAACCCCAGCAATAATGTGTTTAATGAATATATATCTAAAGAGTTTAGTATACTAATATAAGCATATCAGTGTGTACATAGTATGTTTAATATATGTCTATAGGTGGAACTCTTTCTAAGCAATTACCTAAGTCATGAGAGTGAAAGAAAAAGTAATGAATCTCTGAGTTGCAGTTGAATGAGCCAATGCCCTGTTTGCACTGGTCACTATCTCTTCTGCCAGACCATCAAAGTGTTCCCAGAGCTAGATGGGAGTTGCATTTTTCTTGCTGCTGGGCAAACTGCGGTAAAAGCATTTAAAAAGCCTGAGATGCCCCCTGTTGTAATTCCAAGGTGATCACATTCATGAGTAGGATGTCACAGCCTGAGCTTGAGTAAAGCATTCAGCCGGTAGGTATTTCCCTGTGATACTGGCAGCTATCTAGACTTTGACAAATTGGCTGAGTACTGGGTGGCAAAGTCTCTTGGAAATGCACTGAATCATTGAGCAATAGGGCAAGAAGTTGGGTCTGCAGAAAGAGAGATCAAGAATACTTGGAGGAACATTATTTAGCCTCAGTCAAAGTTCTAGACTGCAGCTTTTCTAATGGTGTGGTAGACTACCTTTGAGATTAGCATCAGAAAGTCCTGCTTTGGGCGGGACACCTGGATTGTGAAAACACAGGGGCTCAGTTCTCTGTCGTTTTGTTTCTCCTGTGAGTGGTCCAGGTAGCATGCATTTGAAAAATGAAGGTGCTTTCTGCAGAATCAGGAAAGATGGATAAAGCTGTAGATAGGAGCTCTATTTTTCTTTTCCTTTTTTTTAATGTCTGAGAATTCATGAAAGAGAGATTATTTTGTCCTGACAAAGAGATGAATTTGATTATATCCAAGACTCTGTCTTCAAGTACTGTCAATTGGTGGCTGGAAATACGAAACAAATGTTGAAAGAATTAAAGAAATAGATGGATTATTTCCTTCATTACTTGATTATTTAGACATTGCCTTTATTTTTTTGCCAAATCCAGTGAAAGCAAAAATGTAGAAAAGGAGAAAACTGAAACAGAAGTTTTGTCTGGTATGTATACATACGCAAATTGTTATTAGCAGATATGAATTAAATCCAGGATATTTGAAGTTTTAGACAGCTCCATGATGACAGCTCCTCTTTCATGTGAGAAATGAGCCATTAAGTTGAGTGAATGAGTAAGAACAGATTATTTACAAAGAGTACAGGTTAGAAAGGTCATGAACCCACAGTCACAAACTTAGGCCTTTAGTGCAGCTGCAGGATGTTGGGGAAACAAGCCTGGAAATTGCATTTTCATCAGTTAGTTAATAAGGTTCTAGGTGAGGCTGTCAGATGGCACAGACTGACGATGTTTGTTGGTTTTGACTTTTTGCCTTGGCTTTCCAACAGATGTGATGAATGCACTCTCTTATTTAGGGCTTCAGGAGATGTGGGAGCTATGGCAGAGCTTGAAAGGAGTAATGACAAATGCCACAGGCTGTGTTAACTTCTGGTTTTAAATCCAGTCTGTTAAATTGAGACACATATGCCCTTAGCCCAGCATGGCAGCTGGACACAGAAATGACTTAGGGAAAGAATAGTATGAATTATGCAGAAATCAGATATTTTTTTCAGTAAAAAATATGCTGCACTTTCATTTGGAAATTAATTTTTAAGAACGATATTTGGACATGACATTTTGAAATAACTGGACTACCAGTTGTCTGAGCTTCTACCCAGTATTAAAGTCCAGCACCTGATAGTGAAAATGGACTGAAAGAATGTAAAGAACATAACTGGGGTATACTCCAGCTTCCTTCTACCCCAAGAGATGTGTATTCTGATCTGATCTGTTCTTGGTGTTAACGCTAATGCCTCACAGATCTTCAGGGCCCTATTACAGCTGTCCCTGGGAAGAGATGCTGCACTTGACCAACACAGGCAAGACTGCCAAGAGGCCTTCAGTGTCCCTGTGTCTGGTAGGTGAGGCTCTGGATAGCTAATATCCCTCTTACCTTGCTAATACCAAGTACTATCAGCTTGCCATGCTGCAAGCAGCTTGTCATGCAGCTCTTGTTTCCAGGGCTCTTGGGTAGAATATGGCCTTCTATAAACAAATGAGCTTGTTTGTGTATATGCACACCTGCATACCTCAGCTAATTACCTTCTTCATGTAATAATCCGTAGTTAGTTATTTACATAATTAATTATTTCCACCACTGTTGTAGAACCCAGTCCCGAGGAAGCCTTAGCCAATGCTTTGTAATTAACACTCTACCTATCTTGGCTGTAAGTGAAACAGTGTCCATAGTTTGGCTTCCTGAAAATCTCACACATGTGTGGGCAGCCAGCATTGCTGAACCCATGCAGAAAAGTAGCAAGAGGTCTGGGCTATCCCCACAGTGGTGGGGGTTTAAACGAAAAAGGATGTAAGCATGGTCCTCTGTCCAAATGTCTTGACTTCAAGACAGAATTTAGGTTTGAATTTAGTCCATGCTTGAGATGGAGCATGAGCTTCTACAGTAGTTCAGTTCTCAGAGTGAAAGGGGGAAGTGTCCCTGGCCCATTGTGGTTTTGACCAGCCTTAAGTGCTGGTCATGTGCTATATAGCGCATGGTTTTGGTTTATGTGCTATAAAGCAGAAAATTAGTTATAGTAGTAAGGATTCCTGTGCTTATATTATTAAGGATTCATGTGCTGTATAAAGCAGAAGTTTAGTTATATTAACAGAGATTCCCACCCTTCAACTGAAGCATGAAATCTGCATGAAAAGTATGGAAAGGTGTCAAATGGAAAATTCTAATGCTGGAAGAATTAAGGTTGTCTCTACAGTTGTAATTGACTTTGCTGGGTACTGTGTTAAGATTGTGGCACAGTGCATGATCATATGTTTATGCTTCTAGGAACCTCAGCTCTCCCACTGCACCAGACAAAGTCAACTGTTTTCTTAATAAGCAGATGCTTAGTATTTAATCTGTCATGCCTTACAATGTGTGTTTTCAAGCTCATTTACTATGTAGTGTTGAAATTCTGAGGGCAATATAATGAATTTCCTCATTTGAGGGTTTAATTTTCTGTTCATATTATTATTATTATGCATTCACTAACATAGTTGAGTTTATCCTAAGCATGGATTCTTATGAGATTTATCAGGGTCAGGGATAGAGTTTTGTTTAGTGTTTTCTGTTTGCAAGGTATGAAAGCAGAAGGGTCATTGTGTGAATAAAGCTTTGATGGCAGGAGAACGTTAACAACTTACTGCATCAGTGATCCTCACTGACACAGTAAGAAATGCTCAGGACTTCTTGTCCCTTTGCATGCAATAGGGAATGGCGAAATCCGGGTTTAATGTTTGTTCCTGCAGGCAGCATATCACACAGCAGGAGAATGTGCAGTCCTTGCTCTGTTTAAGTGTAAGTCTTTCTGTCTCTGGATGTGAGCCACTAATTCTTCCCGTTTTTCTTGTTGTGCCATGGAATGCTCTCAGTGATTAGGCAGTAAGATTCTCTGCAGTATTTGGAATTATCCATGGAAACATAGAATGGTTTTGATTGGAAGGGGCCTTAAAGATCATCTAGTTCCAACTGCCCCTGCCACAGACAGAGACACCTTCTTGCTAGATCCGGTTGCTCAAAGCCCCATCCCGCCTGGACCCGAATACTGCCAAGAATGGGGGATCCACACCTTCTATGGGCAGCCTGCTCCAGTGCCTCACCACCCTCACAGTAAAGAATTGCTACCTGATATCTAATCTAAACCTGCTCTCCTTCTATTTAAAGACATTCCCTGTTGCCCTGTCAGTCCAAGCCCTTGTAAACATTCTGTAGCCCTTTTAGGTACTGGAAGGCTGCTCTAAGTCTCCCTGGAGCCTTCTCTTCTCCAGGCTGAAGAACCCCAACCCTCTTAGCCTGTTTTCGTAGGAGAGGTGCTTCAGCACTCATTTCATCTTCATGACCCTCCTCTGGACTCGCTCCAACAGGTCAGTGTCCTTCTCATGTCGGGGGCCCCAGAGCTGAACACAGTACACTGTGTCCCAGAAAACCATGAAAAACTATTCAGTTCTTTGTGGATATTTAAGACTTGTAATTTTCTGGTCTTCCATGGCTTAAAGTAGGTGGTATTGGAATTTGCTTCTAAGAAAGTAAGAACATTTGGGTTGCTGGCAACGGGAGCAGTACTAAGCTAATGTCTTTATCTTCTCCAGTGGGAAAATGTTCTCATAATGAGCCCTTTTTTTTTAATCTGACTGCTAAACTTACTTTTAGAACTAAATCACTCAGACAAAAATACAGTCAGGATTTATAGCTGTAGCCCTAGATTCTTATGTGAGATAATCAGCATGCAACATAATATAATTATTTAATTTTAATATTTCATTTGCATAGTTCCTTATGTAACTGGTGCATAGCTGTTAAAATCCTTTTGAAGGGCAGGAAAGATGGCAAAATGTGAATTTGCTCTGTTCTTCAGCAATATCAGGGCTTTGAAACTAAACTCCAAGCTCAGGAGTGCAAACTTAGGTTTGCTAAAACTTTGCTGCTATAGAATAGCTTCCCACTGTTAGCTAAACATTCTTGTTTCATTCTTGTATACCTTCAGATGCAGATATTGCCAAGGGCTTTAAAAATTCCTGTACAAAGGATTGAAATTTTGCTGCCTGAAAATGCAATTTTGATGGTGCAGTTTTTCCTCTCAAGGAAGAGATATAGAGTACATTTTTCACTGGAGACTATTGACAGCTGAAAAAAGTGCAAGATTATTTGCATGCCAAAATGTGAAAGATCTCAAAGAAAATATTTTCCTCAGCAATGAATCATGCTCTCTAATTCAAAGATAAAATTCATGTTTCAATGAACACAAAGATTCTGTCTGATCTTGTCCAATTTAAATAATTGATATTAAACCAGTGATGTGAGTTTTTATCCAGTGCTTGTGATCTAATAAAGATGTGGCTACTGTTCAGTGTGGGGGCCTTAAAATAGATTTTCAGAGATCTATATATATTGCACAGATGGAGAGGTATCATTAACTGGACTCTTCTGCTTCTCCAGTAGATTTTTATAATTCAGGATAAAAAAACAAATAAAAAATATTCTGCTTAGAGTAGTTCAGTGCAGATTCTATTTGCAGTATAGACAGAAGTGTTTACAACTGGGTCACAGGCCCTCTAGCTATGATAAAGCAAAAGGCTTGACTATGACACTCCGGGTGTGATGATTTGCAAGACAAGGATGACATTGTGCCTTCCATGAAGTGGAATGGATGAATAGGATGAGTGGGAACAGTTGTAATGGCACCAATGATGAAAAAGGAAAAGAACTGCACTCTTTGCAGTAATTAAATCATGGGCTCTTCTGGGTGAGGGAGTTTGCAAGGGCAGCATCCTGTGATGTTCTGGCCACATTTGATTCATTGGTTATTGGAGACAGTAGAAGCTGTAGAAAGCCCAGGCAGATTCAGAAGAAAGAAACACATCTGCAGTGTGATTGAAGGGCATTGTAACACCACAGATGATTTTCATATTGGTGTTTGGAGGGCTCCAAGGGGATAAAGTGATTTGACCTGGACTAGACTTTTGACCTTCTGCCAGAAAGTACATAAACCAGTTGTATATAAGGATGTCCTGACTGGCCTGTGTTGCCTCTGAACCAGATTCTTGGGTTTCTGTTACCAGTTTTCTCCATAGCTTAGAGTACGGATCTTTAGCATCAAACTTATTTCCAAACTACAGCCCTTTGCAATTTTACTAAGTCACACACTTCCCTAGCACTTTCAACCTTTGGAAATTCCAGACAAGATTTCATTTTCTGCTTTGTATCTCCAAAGTTTCCTTGTGTGGAAGGCAGTTACTATCTTTTGTGAAGGGGTGAACAAACTGTTTTCCTTCAGTAAGAGGAAGCACAACCAGAAAGTGAAAGGTTGATAAAGTTATCTGGGTAGGCCTAAGTTCAGCAGTCTCTCTTGCAAGTTGAGAGAGAATGGTGCCTTCCCAGATGTGCTTTTTAGCACATCACAGGGATTGATGTTCCTGGTGAGGACCTCCAAGGCCATTATTAAATGTATTCATCTTCAGAATGATTGTAGAGAATCTGTTCCAACATAATCTAGTTCCCTTAGAAGTCCCAGGATATGCAACACGTCTTGGCCTATGTGAATCCAACCACCTACATCTATAGAATTCTCTAGGTGCTCTGAATGAAACTGTGAGCCAGGCCTTATCTCTTGGCACTAAAGTAACAGAACTTCTCCGATGAGAAAAGCTGCATTCATTCCTTCCTGTGCTGTAGCTTTAGGTCTTTCTTTTTTTTTAATTCATAAAAGGAAGGCACCTTTAGCAAACCATTGGAGCTTGGAAGTAAACTGGCATCGTTTACATGTGCTTCGATAATAGTTAGAGGTTCCATTATTTAGCAGAACCCAGAAGGTGCTGACTCCCCCACTAGTTCCTTTGGGGCACATTAGTCTGCTTCTTTGTGCAGCTCTGCCTTGCTCTAACTTGGTTTCTGTGTTTCAAGCTAGTCCAGATCTATACCAGTAGATGTCACTTTGGATACTTGCTAACGAGATCCCACTGGGTGATGCTTCTGAAGTTACTGAAATGTCTCTTGAAATACAGCCTTTTTTACTGTTACTCGCTGACTAGGGTGTCCTGTAGAGTTATTCAGATGAAATCCTCGCTTAAATTTTGTTTTACTGGCCTGACTTGCAAAACCTACACACATTGCTGAGAGGGTTCACCCGCTCAGAACTGGGTGCAAAATAAACCCAAGCGGATGACATATGGTTATTAGTGCTGCAGTTGAACTAGGGAAGGTATCTGAATAGTGTCTCAAGCCTTCCTGGATGTGAAACTCCATCGAAACTCCATGCACTTGGCTCATGTGCTTGAAGAGACACAAAATATGGACCTCAACAAATGGTCTTTTGCAAGTTCTTTTCCAGTACTACCTCTGAAATACCATTTAGCTATGTTTCTGCCATTTTGATGCCTCTTTGTGATTGTAAGTGTGGCTGAATGATGATCTTGTTCGCATCAGCTGTCACGACCAAGCTACATAGGGGGAAGGGCTTTTTCTCAAGAGATCTCCAAAATGTAATTTTTAATGACTATTATTTAGTTTAATTATTTGTATTAGCTATTTTACACATTAATTATATAGATTATATCATGTACAATATAATATATACTATATTAATTATATAATTTAATAATATGGTTATTATTAAGTTTTACTTAGCATTACTATGTGTGATTTACAGGTGGAGAAATTGAGTGGCTTACCCAAAATCATGCAGTGTTTGAGTAAGGAATCAATTCCCTGGGCTGGAGTCTAACCCTTGTGTAAATGGGGTTTCTTCTCTTCCTGAAAACCTGGACACATCCACAGACAAGCAGACCCTGACAGAAGTTAAGGACTTAGAAATGCAGGGCATCCCAGAGTCTTTATGACCCATGTTCCCATTGTCACTGGTCTCTAGAAGTGGTTGCCATGCCCACACCTGCCCACTTGGAATTTCTTTAGCCACTAGAGCTCATGGCACATGGCCACATGGAATTGTTTCTTGGCTAAGTCACAACAGGGGATAACATCTGCTTTGGGGAACAAAATACTGTTTCTTTGATGGAAAACAAACTTAGGATGGTATAAAATTTGGCTAAGAGTTTGGAGGAGCTCTGAGCTTTTTTCCAGCACAGCCACTCCAAATCTTTTGGTGCATCTTATCGTAAAAAGTAGACAGCTCTGTCCTTTGGATCTTTCTGGATCATGCTACTTGTGTAAGCCTCAGAATGCAGACAATTATATGAGAGTAATTTGATTAGTACCATTGCCTCTAATAAGTACAGCTACACCATTTTTTTAATGGAACTTTTTTTTCCCTTGCTTATAAATCAGATGCAAGGGGGAGGGCTTGTACCGTTGTTGATTCTTTTTTTAAGTCAAGATGATTCAAGGACTTTGCAGGTCACCAAACAGGATTTAAAGGTCTGTTCCATTTTGCTGCAGCCAAAGAGCTCCCATTACTGCTTAAAATCAGGGAATAGCTACATTATGTCTCTTCTATTGGCGTTTGTTATCTGAGTCTTGAACGATCGTATAACTCACCAGGAATTAATGAAACCGGCGGAATTATGGTTGCTTAAGAATGCAGCCTGATGCCTTCATGGCTCAGCTAATGGAGGCATCGTTCTTTTCCTGTGAAAGTCATCAGAGGCAGGCTCAGCCTTTGAAATGCTTCTGCTTCCTTAGAGCAAGCTGTGACTTTGTCCTGGCCTCACCATGAAGTTCTGCATCTGTTCTGGCATTGCTTTCAGTTTCATCAGCCTGGGATTTAAGACTGTCAGAGAGAGTTAGTCACCTCATGCCTGAAAGAAGGGCTCATATAAGGCCAGATCTGAGTTCATGCATGGGACAAGGTGGTAAAGTTAAAGCATGCTTTGCTTGTCCTAGTTGTGTAGCCTTTGCCTGCTGTGTGTCTTCGTTCCCCATAGATGCTTATTGCTTGTGGTTAAGCTGGGAAAAGAAAGGATGGTTTGCATGCCCCGTTTCTAGTGACTGGAAATGCATATGGCCTTCCTGAGGGTCTCAGGAGCTCTCTTCCCTTCCCTGTTGGCCAGCTTTGAGGCAGTCATGAGTAGAGCTAACTTAGTCTTAGCAGACGCCAGTGCAAAGTGCCCTCTCTGGGGCTCCAGGCCAGGACAGTCCTCTTGCTGATGCAGGAGGAAGGCTGTGGCCTTCCTTTGACCATGTGAGAGTTTGGGGAAGACAGACTGGCTGCTGCTGGGAGAGAAGCAGGGAAACAATCGCCCTTTCATCATTTCGGTTGGCTATGGTTTTCTAGGGTTCCCTCCCTTCCCTTTCAGCACAACCTTTAGTCCTGTCTCTATGTCTGCTCCTGCTGGGGAGCACAAAATCAGATTATTCATTTGAGCGAGAGACTTCATGGAGGAATTTCTTTTCTTTGGTTACAGTGAAGGGAGGAAGAAGGCAGCCTTTCAGCTCCAGGCCACCACACTCAGATTCCCCATCTTTTCCTGGAACTGTTGACATGACCTTCACAAGACCATCAGCCTAAACTAAGTACTGTGGAGTATGGACTGCGCTTTTATGCTTTTGGTCCCAAGCTAGACCTCCCAGCAGCTCATTAGAAATTTAGGGCTGATCTTTGAAACTGGCACCATGTAGTTCTGTAGGATCTCACTAGTAATTTTACAGCTGCTGGATTATTTCTGTCGTGCTTATTTATAGGAATATATATTCCTCTTGTTGAACAGGCTGACTCTAAATTAGAGGAAGGATTCTTCAGCCAGAGATCAAAACACAAAGATAATCCCATAAATGCCTGATGTGGGAAAAGCAGCTGATAAACTTCCCCTTGAACAGTGCAGAAAGCACAATGGGGCTTCTAGGTGTTTTTTAATCAGGAGTTGCATGCCTGATTGAAAGTTTATTCCAGCTGCTGCCAAGTTGTTTTGAAGATAGAGGCATCCCAATGTATCTCTCTTGAAAATCCCTCAACTGTTCTCTCATATTCTGAGGTTTCTGTTGAATCACTAGTTGTTGACTTGTGGGTGGTGCTGAAAGATTTCATTCCGCTGTTTAATGAGTGGCTAAGATGCCATAGGCAGAATATACCAATTTAAACTGTAAAACTGGCCTGCAAAGGCAAAACTGGAAAAACAGTGTTGCAGAGAAGCAGAGGATCAGCTTCAATATCTGTGTGCTTGGTCCAGTTGCATATTTGGCTAGAATATTTTCTCACTTCCTGTCTTCTGGTATTGTAATCACAGATTTCCATGCACTGTAATTTGCAGTGACTATGAGGTTTGTTTAGAAGGGAAGAAGCTAGTAAACTGTCTTCAGTGTGGTAAGGACAGCACCTCCACTTTCTGCAGTCAATCTCTTGTTGAATGGCAAGGAAGACTTTTCTGTCCCTGCCCACTTCGAGTTATTTTCATATAACATGAGGTTTTAGATCAAGGTGGGAATTGAAATCTGTGGCTTAAATTTAGCACACTTTGATCTGGAAGTGAGGCTGCAAGTTTAGGAGAACAACTGGTCTGATACAGTCTCCATCCATACCTCATTGCTACTACTGCAACTCTTGTCTGCAGTGTTTTTGTTTCTGGTCAGCTCTGATAGGAGAGAGGAATGAGAAGATTTCAAGCAGAAACAGAGAAACATGTTTTTGAGTCATGCTTCGACATGACAAAGCCTTGGACATGACACAGAGCCTTCTGGAAATCTGAGAGAACAGTTCCTTGACTTAACACAGAGCCCTATCAGTCTGATGCTGTCTAACAGAAGCAGGCTTGTTTTAGTTTACTCCTAAAAGATGGATGGTGCTTTGTAACTCAAGAAGTACACCATCAATGCCTCCTATCTGTGGTCTTGCAGCCTTTGCAAATCTGTCTGTGCTATTACAGAGAGCCAGCTTTCACTCCTAACTTTCAATATAATAGGCAATAACCTGTATGTGATCTTGAAACAATCTCTCAGTTTGATGTGTGCTTCTGCTCTTCATTTGCCTTTCTCCCTTGTCTTGAGAAAGAAGACAGTTTCCAGAGGAGGAACTGAGGCTGTGTACTCAGCTCTCTGCAGAGGTTTGAAAAGTGGTCATCCCATCCCCCCCCAAATGGTTTTCAGTGTGCGGGTGGGGTAAGGGTGTATGTTATATCTTTTACAGGTTGTTCCAAAGGAAAATAATATGCTGTTGTCAAATTTCCATGCATGGTTTAAGTGACTATTCCTCCTTCACGACATTTGCTAGGGAAGGGTGATTGCAAACAGAAACAAATGGAAGAGCATTGATCTGCTTCTGCATAAATGTCCAATCTTCTGTCATTCAGACTGGGTGTTTGGCAAGTGGTTTAGGGTAATTCTGCCCTGACATGTGCTTTAGATATGGATTTGAAGTAGAGAAAGGTCGGGGATGCTTCAGGTCTTCACTTTGAACATGTAGTGGGAGAATATCAAATAAGAAGCTGGTAAGCTATGCCCAGAGATAAGAATATCTCTGTTCCTGCAGGGCATCTGGCACTTTTAGGGAAGGAACAGCAATCTAACTGGCTCAGGACTGCTCTGAAGGCTCTTTCCATAGACAGGTGTGCGTGGTCCCTTGTTTAAATGTCAATTTTCTCAGAGACTTAGCACTCAACCTTGTTTGACAGGCTCGGTAAGTGTCAAAGAGAAAGGCCTGTCACGCTACTCATAATCTGCCTCTGACTCTGACATGTCACATTAGAGCCTGTGCAAAAGACATTCGGTATCCTCTGGGCCCTTTCAGAGACTGGAGTCACAGGTCTGATTACCAATATTTTTTGTAAGAATCTTTGAGTGGATTTGGTTGGCAAAAGCCATCACAGTGATAGGGCAAAAACAATCACAGATTATGCGAGAACTCAACAGACCAACATTTGTA
>VZRE01015949.1:1233-20459 GCA_013396775.1 Cephalopterus ornatus
TCTCTATTTCTTGGCCTCCATGAAGGCAGATGGGACTTGGGGAACCTTTTTTAAATTTCTAGACAAAACTTTTAAAAGTTTTTTCAAAACAGAACTGAAACACGTAGTTCCACAATGACCTCAAATGGCAGTGATCCTCAAACAGCAAGCATCAGAAGTCAGGTCTGGGTGTGGGGGAAGGCTTGATGGAAAAGACTGGCTGACTTGACAGCTTAAAGATTATTTCCCTAAGACGGAAATAGTAACAAGAGTCTTCAATCATGTAGAAAGCTCATGCTTCTGAGACCAAGGTTAATGAGCCAAGAAGCAGTGAGCTTACACTTCTGTAAATCTAGATTAGAAATGATATGAAAGTTTCTGATTTTAAAGGTACTGATGCACTGGAAAAGCTGCCAGGGAGGTTTTATGATCTTTGTAAGTGTAGGTCTCCAAAAAGAGGCCAGAAAATTATCTGTTAGGAACACCTGACAGTGGTGTGCTAAATGCAAGATATCTTCTATCATTCCTTAATGTACTGTGATTACATAATACATAGATATGCACCTCCATCTCCATCCATTGCGTTAATGAGTGATGCTAGTGTTCATACTTATCAGCATCACCTATGGATAATGCTGCCTATGGTCATATAAGAAAAATTTCCTAGTAGACAGTGAAAGGAATGCATTCAGCCAGGAGCAGCAGCACAGCTCTGTTAATAACACATTTTTTGCCAATCTAAACAATACACAAACAAGAGGTCTGAAACTTCATACAGACAAAGTAACTGCTGACTGATTCATGCTACTCATTGCAGACCATCCCTCTCCCATTTGTACCACCTCATTTGCCATAGGAAGGCTGAGAGAGGAACATTCAATTTCTAATGCTGTTCTTACAAGCACAAAGACCTGCTTATTTTATAGAAGAGTGATCAGCTTGAGAACAAAGAAAAAAAGCTGCTTTCCAGAAATTTAACAAGATGTACAGTGTCCATTAAGAATGTTCAAAAAATCGCAAAAATTGTGCAAAGCCTGTGTGTTGAGTTCACCACTCTCTTATGGAGAATGAAAAGGAAGAAATTAGTTAAAATTACACCTAAAGCACTGTTGGAAAGGTTCTTGCTGGTCAACCTGTCAACAAGAAAATTTGAGTTTAGAGTCTAAAGAGATCTATTTAAAAGCTATGAAGAAAATTTTTCTGAGTGCTCATTTGTGATTCTGTATTCTTTTCTCTCCTGGTTTGATTCTTCATCTGTTTTAACATTATCCAAACAAGAGCAAACAGATGAAGAGTAAACTCAATGTAAAACAGAACCCAAATGAACAGTGACTAACCCAAAATAATTCCAGGAGTGAGCATGAGGAGAAAAAAGAGGTTCTGTAAGCATAATTGTGCAAGAAACAATAATTTTTTAGCTCACAAATTTCTCTGGGATTCTAGATTTTTCTCTCATCCTGCATCAGGATTAAACTGAAGCCTTAAAAAAAGAAAAAGAAATAAGGGAGAAACACACATGCACATGGACTGGCACTTGCTTACTGTGCACAAATCCATTTTGCAAGGCAGGCAGAATGAATGAATTTTGCAAGGCAATCTGATGAATGCTACTGCTGACACAATTTTGGTTTTGTGCTTTAATCTCACTTATCTGTCCCTCTCCACTTCATATAGCAATAGGGACTCAAACTTTACAATGCCTTTCTGTGTGTGAGCGTCCTAATCATCAAACCTGGAACTAGTCTCTGGCTCTGTATTTCAAACTCATCCTTTGTAAATCTCTGTTAGTATGAAATTGCAAACTAAATCTGCCAAAAAAGGAACAATGTGAATACCGGCCCTCTTACATATCACAAGAATATCTGACTAAGGATACCTGATATGCTCAATATCTTCTTTTTTTTTTTTTCTCATTCTGATTGGAAATTAATCAACTGTTAATCTGAACATATACCCTCACAGCCATTCCACTCTCATTTGCATTTTTGTGTCTATGGCAGAGTTGCAGAAAGATGCTAGGAGGGGCAGTTCAAGGTGACCACAATCTTGCATACCTGCTTGAAGAAACTTGCATGCTAAAGAAGCTACATTTACAATTAGGACAGGGGAGTCCAAATTTTTTTGAAGATAAATTTGGACACACATCTAAGAGTGCTTTAGCTCTAAAAGAGCAAGCAGATGATACTCTAGAGAGTTTGTATGTATTTGGACAGAGCACTTTGCCATTTCAGGTCATCTATATGCTCTATTAAAGTGAGAACTCTTGGCCTTGTGGGGACATTTTTGTATGGATCTTTGCAGCTACTAGCAGGAAATTCTGGAAATTAAAGGCAATCTGTATACGTGATATAAAATCATAGAATCATGGAATGGTTTGGGTTAGAAGGCACCTGAAAGATCATGTAGTCCCAAAATATTTAAGTGACTACAGAATATCTCTTACATTTACAGTGTATTGACAGAATACCTCCTAAAGGTAAAAGGCTGTTGCTGTTTCTTTTAATACAAACTTTACAGGGCTCAGTCTCTCAGGTTTCTTGCAGTGGCTGGCAGACCTGGCAGTGGGTGGCTGGGAACCCACACTGCTCATTGCAGCACTGGGCACTCCTGGCCACCCTCATGATGTTCTGCTTGGAGGGTGGGCTGTGGAGCAGGAGCATTTCCACCACCAACAGCCCTGCTCCAATTCTCTTCCCCTCTCACTACAACCTCAATTATACACTTTGAAGAGAAAAAGCAGAGAGCAAGAGCCTGGTTACCACTCGAACCCTCATTAGGCTGCAAGGAAGGAAGTCTTGCCATTCAAATCTCACTTACATGGAGATTAGCCAAACAGGATGGAGAGGAAAGACTGCATGAACAATCCATATTTATATATTTAAAATGTTTGTAGAGACAGCTTCCACGGATCAACAAAAGTATTCCCTGAATAATTATGAAGGAACCAGATGACATACAAAGAGCTCTTTTGTTTTCCAAACTGCAGGACTGGTTATGAAGTTCCAAGAAAACAGACATGTAAGGAGTTGCCCTTCTACTTTAGGCTTTAAATTACCATTCGTGCCAAAGGCAATGATATATGCACAGCATGTTTGCATTCAGCAACTTACATTCTGAGATAATGAGACAACATTTTAATCCTCATTCACTTATTTTTTGGACTGACATCTGAACATTAATGTCAGATTCTTATGTTAATATCATGTGTTGTATGAGCTTCATGTTATTACCTCCTTTCTGCAAGAAGAAATTAATGGAGTATGGAAAATGTATCTATCACTAATGTTGGTTTTAAACTCTTTATAGTAATATAGGACACAAAGTAGAGCTCTTATCATCTTATCAAAGTAGAGTTTTTATCATTAAAACACTCCTATCAGGACCACTAATTATATCAGCAATTGTAGCTAAATCACAACTGCTTTTTAAAAGGAATTTCTCTGCTGTTAAGGACTTAAGCACAAAGAAACAGAAGTAAAAATATCTTCTTTTTCCTTTTTAAATGGAAATTTTCAGGCATCAGAAACCATTTGAGTATCAAAGACATAACTGTCTGATAATAGTATACTAGATATATGCAGATTTTTCAGAATTTACCATCTGTATTGACTGCTAAAAATCACTATAAAACAAAATCCATATTTGCACATATTACATACATGAGTGTAAGATGTAAAAGATAAATATACTTCTATGGAAAATGTCATTATTACCACTATAATTACAAATTTATGGGGTAGTGGATAGAATAAAACAGTAACTATACTTAAAGAAATTTAAGTATAAAGACATAAAGACTTCAAGAATCTTTAGAGAAAGGACAGTACATTCTTATGTGCTCATTTAATTGTTATGCATTCGAATTGCTTATGGCTTTTCCACATCGTAGAATCATTCATCTACACAAATGCATTGTTAGAAAGTATGAGGACAGCATCACATGCTGTTAGGAACAGAAGAGTATAGAAAGGTTATAATAAAAATTTTCTTAGAATTTTTATTTAACCTCATGCTCTTTCATGATTAGCTCATCAGAAACATTGTGGTAATAAAAATCTATCTTTGTTTATCCAGCATCTCTGGTTGCATTCTTCAATAAATCTTTTTGCCCAAAGAATGGGAGTGCTGTATAGAAACCAAAGGTATCATGCCATAGGTTGTCTAAACAACTTCTATTTAATTCTTTCTAGTATTATACACTTTGATATGTGTGTAGCTGTTGGTATTTGATCATAGCTGACTGTGCACTACAGTAAGATATTTTACAGATTGATAGAAGTATGCCTCTTAAGGATTTGTTCACAGTCCCATGGCAAAATTCACACTGACTTCAATGGCATAAGGGTCTTCAAGCATTTTATTCTCCTCAGTATGAGACTGAGCATCAGTTAACAAAATTTTATACACTCAAAAGACACAAGCTGATTTTGCTCCTACTCCTGCTCTCATTTTCATTTCTGTGTTGCAAATGATTACAAGAGATCAAACAAGCAAACCTAAGCAGTTGCCATCTGGCAGATGAGAACCTATACTTGCTTCCTTTACTCCTTCATTTGGGTGAACGATTTATATCACTGTGGGGACACGTTTAATGGACACATATACAACCAGTCACTCCATCTCACCTGACAGGCAATAACTTTTTATGCCATTTGCAAGTGCAGCAACACGCCCCATGTAACATGCCAATCTAAAAACACCTTTCACCATGCTCACCTGGAAAGTTTAAACTCTTCCTTTCCAGGTTGTTTAAAATATCCTTTACTTGAGCCAAACAAAACGACTTGAGGAGTCAAAGGCTGGCAAAAGTACTCTGGCTTATTAAGCACAGAGAACTAAAACAAATAGGTGACAGTATTTCCCCACAGTGCAGTAAGAAGCCTGTCTGAGTGACTTACCATCTCAGGCATGCAAAAACCACTTTAATTGCTATGTACAAATTTTGTTGACATGATACATGATTTTATCCAGTCAATCTTATTTGAGTTGTAAGAACATGTCCAAACTCTGATGTAGCAGAACTGGGAACGATTTAACTTAGAAGCATGCTTACATGCCATTTTTTTCTAGCTTCACAGATACAAATAGCTTTACATTATAAACAAAACCAAGTAACAAGTGTTTTATACATGAAGGTTCCAAAATTAGATGGACAAAGTATTTTTCTTTAATAAGAAAAGCATAAAACTTGGGAATGCAGTGAAATAATATGATAAAATGGAAGGATTACATATAGCGAAGATGGCATTCAGACCAATATGAGAAGGTATGTGTGTGATTCTTTGCATTCACTGCAATGACTCCCTAGTGTCTCTGTGAAAACACTAACTGAAAGAAATCTTTTTTTTTTTTACAGTAAGATACAGGAAGTTTTTGTAATATTTTTACAGATCTTATAAAGAAAAAAATTCCTCATTATTATGATGTAATTAAATTATAACTCTGGATTTAAATGTCACCAAGCACTGGCTCTGCTGAAACACCAGAGGGAGCAAGTTTCACAGAAGAGTGAAGACTTTTATTGAAAACTCTCCTGGCTACTAACCTTGTTTTATCATTTATTAAGATGCAAAAGAATTTAGTCAGATTACCTGGAACGGTTGGGAATATGCCCCTGAAGCAAAGCCCTTCAATTTGTGATGAAATGTGCAACAAGGAGCCACTAAAGAGCAGAAAAAGTGAGGATCATTTGGATAACTGCACGGTTTTATTCACAAAGCTGAAAAATCTTCTGTTACTGACTATGGGATGAAAAATTAACAGCCTTGACCATCTTTGCCTCATGCAGATTATTTTGGTACTGGCTGATTTTTTAAAAATTGACTCACACTCCTCATTTACAGCACAAAGACACAGACTTAGTTGTGAAGTAACAACTACTCTGAAAGAAGACTAAAAAAAAGAACCATAGGTATGATCAAAGTCAATCCTACTCATGCAATGAACTGAATTACCTGGAAAAACCACATTCTCTTCGTTCCTTCAGTAGTGACAAAATGTAGGCAAGGCTCAAAGAAAAAGACTCCCAAATCAGTTGTCTCTATGATGATTCACACCTGACTCAGAAATGACCTTGCTGCTGAGTTTTAACTGGGAACTGAAACTTTTCAGCTGCTCCTAAGGACTGACAAAGTGAAAATGTATGCCTGCATTGTTAATACAGTTTAAAATTTAGCAATGATAAAAATCCTCTTATGTCATTGCACTGGGCCCAGATTTGGTCAAAAGACACTGCCACCCACTTCATGGTGAGATCCCAAGGGATTCTTATCCCAGCTGCTGCCCTGTTGCTGGTGGTGCCCTGCTGCAAGAGAGGGGTCTAAAGTCAGGGGCAGTCTTTACATTACCATTAGTGCAATTTCTCCTCATAAAGAATTTTTCATCATTTACATCATCTTATTCCTTCCTGCTCTCTGCAGTGAATGGTGCTCGATCCAAACTGTTAGCCAGTCACTCTGTACACACCATATGCACAGGAAGGGCTCTTTCAAACCAAAGAAAACAGTTTGTCGTGTTTTTGGAGTCTGCTTTCAATCTAAGAACAATGAGTTTCAGAAAAGAGGGAGGAGAAGGAGAGGAGAAAGTCATAGGGGTAAGCCAGGGAAGGGAAAAAGCTGCCTTTTGAGTGAGTAAGGTTTCTGGTCAGGGAGCAGCAACAACAGCAGAAAGCAGAAATCACAACAGGTGCTTTTGGAGCTGTTCTGATTAGTACTGTAGTGGCAAACCAACTCATGTGTCTTTCACTCCACATGCATTATGATCCCATGGGAGAAAAGCATCCCAGAGATTGATCACCACAATTATTACAAGGACCAAGGATCTGGGTGCAGGAGCAAGCAAAAAGAATGCCTAAAAGACAGTACTTTGCAACATGCCCTGTAGCTGTATTTAAGTCAGTTAAAAGTCTGCCTAACAAAAAAAGTAACTGAGAATGCTTTATTGCCACTAGCCACTTTTAGGCAGCAATAGGAGGATTTCTAATGACTGGACACAAAGTACTTTTCTGCTTCCAAAGTACAGGCTGAAAAAAGGAAAACTGTCACAGTGACTGTCAACAGGAGGGCTGCAGGGGTGCAAGCACAGCCTTATGACTGCGGCAGAACAGGAGACAGACACATGCGTGGAGAAGGTCACACACCACCAGGCCTGCCCTCTGTAACAGAGATTTTCAGAAGGTCATCCTCCATCTCTCACTGCACAATTTTTCTGTTCAGGGTACATCACCCCTACATCACCCACATGGCTCTTTAGAAATCAGGGAGGTCATGAAATGAGATCTAAGGGACCCAAAGTGAACACAACCGATGGCTTCTTGGACTCTGTTCACAAGCTACATCCTTGTATCTCCTTCCCACTATTTTGTGACTTGAAGTCCTGTTGTTGAGGTAAGAACAAGCTGGGAAACACTGTGTTGAACTTCTTAGACTTGCCTTCACAACTAGCTTGAAGTACTGAGCTTTATTTCACAGCATTCAAAAAGGATACAGGGCTCTTGTAGCCCAGTGACCACTGCATTATTTCAGCTCTGACAAACGGTATGGAAGCCTTTCATTCTGGATAAACCTTTTGGTACCAAACTCAGAGATTCAGTGAAGTCATGTGAGTTTAAAGTTTCTATGAAAAAACACTTGAGTTCTCTTTTTCTTTGAATCATTGATGTCTACGTTGTCTTACTGGAGCTCTTACGTTTGCTGATGGCAGATTGTGGTGAGAGGGCTCTAGGCCAGCACTGTTAGCAGCCCTCATCCAAAGAATGGCCATTGATACCATGACAACCACCACTGGGTGGGACACTCTTGCAAAACAACTTTTTCTAATGCACCTTTTCCTCAGAGAAATGGTATTGTAACTGTGGTTTGCAACTTGTACAGCTCCATCACAAAACTGGTATACCAGCTTTATGGAAGAACAGTGAGCTTTTAAAGATTGGAGGGTAGATTCAAAAGAAAGAAATGTAACTCTGATTCTGCAAACTCCACAGAGTGTATTTCCCTCCTTGTGGTAAGCAGAGAGGTCACTGTAATTAGGAAGTTTGTACTTCACCTGACCCTAATGGATAAACCTACTAGCTGTTGGATCACTTCACTTGTCCTCTTTAAACTCCAAGGAAGAAGCCGTCTGGCACCTCAGCAGGCTACTGAGATCCAGCAGCACTGTCATCGCCTCTGACTTAAAACAATCCTTTCCAGCACTTTCACATACCACACAGGTCTCGTAGTTCAACTCTCAAGCTCCCAGAGACCACAAAATATTTGGCAGTGCAACAGGTCTAAGATCCTTCCTGTTTGGTTTTGCTCAGAGTTCTATAAGGCATAGTTGGTGCAAAGGCACAGGAGACTTCATAGGATTTCAGCAGTGGTGTTGTCCCTCTGGGTTTTGGTTTCTCTCTCTCTCTCTCTCAATGCAGGCAGTTGGCTGGTATCCTTCAGCTGTTTGGAGGTTAGTTTGCCTCTGAAATACACATTAATGCCACAAAATGGCTCTCCTGCTGGAAGGTGGATTCATGCCATGTACCCAGTGATTGGATGGATTTCACACTGTTTTCAAATTTACCAGCAAGATAGTTCAAATCACCTTCTAAGATTGATGTAAGTTACCAGAGTGACAATTTTGTGTTAGAGTAGTTATGTGGCTTCCTGACAGATTTATTTGACACTTACAATTCTCCAAAACCAGCACATGATCATTATCTTTTTTGTTTTTTTTTGTTTTGTCAGAAAATCAGTTCCCACCATGAGCAATATTTAGCAGACACTTACCTGCTTTAAATGGAAAATGATTTAAAACCTTTCTTCAGCCTACTTAAACTGCACACATAACTTATGGTTCCTTCTTCTCTCCAATACTTTCCTAAATATTTTGATTTTTTTCAACTTCTTTTTAAAACGAAGTTGACCTCCTTTTCCTAAAGTTTGATAGCAGTTACAAAGTAGCTAGCACTGCAGAGAGTCAGATCCCATACAGTTAGATATGGTATCCCATCACGATTCTTTCTTTTGCTTTTTATCCTCATTAAAAAGTAGTACAATAACAACATCATACATCCAATCTCAAATAACTTTATACATTTGACTGTAAGAATTCAGGTTTATATTTAGCAGGCAAGTTTATATTTAGCAGGCAAGTTTTTATTTAGCAAATCTCTGCTTCAGACTTCTAAAGCAGTTTTAGTAACTTCAAGCTAGGTAAATGCAAAAATAAATATACCTTAAAGTATCTATTTGATAGAAAAAATGTATGCAAATAACATATTATTTTACTTTTTTGTTTTATGGGTGGAGTTGTTTATATTGTCTAACTTCTCCAAACCAGTTTTCCTACTTTATTAATGCAGAAACTGAGGCAGATACAGATGGGTGATTTAGAACAAAAATTTAATGCAGGTGCTAACTCTGTAGAGGGAATATCACAGAAAACTTACTACTTATGTTCTACTGGCAGCTAATTGCTTCTGCTTGGGCTATATAATCAGCAAACTTAAGTACACTGAATAAATAAATGTTTTAAATTCTAAACAAGTCACCTTTTTAGTTACTTCATACATCCCAAGAAATCCTGAAACAATTCACTGACAAGACTTATCCAAAGACAACAGAAAATATTTTCCAGTTCATAAGGTCAGGAGTAAGTTGTTAGCAATCAAACAGACTTTTCATTATTAGTTTGTGGGATCTAGTAAGCATATTTTTTCTTGAGTGGTTTTCTTTTCCAGAACTGGGAAGTATTGGTTTCCTTCTCTCCCCTGCTAATGACTAAGATGTAGTGGCTCTGCTAGGATGGTCAGAGGCAGGGAGACAGGAAAAAAGTGTGTTGTCTCCCACAGAGATTCTTTTCTCCAGACAATTTCAATGTGGGATGAAAGCAAGTCCTGTCCAGGTCAGCTTTAATAGGAAAGAAAATTCTCACCAGGGATTGTGGCTACCCTCAAGGCTTCATTTAAATCTCTTGGGAGAACAAATATAAATTCCATTAACAGCTTGCTATACTTTAGCTTTCAAAACCAAAGCCCTAGTGTGCTTTGTAATGTAGACAAATAGCTAGGATGATGAGACCACCACTGTTTTTTTAATTAATGAAATCTACACCAGCAAAAAAATAGAATATTATTTGAACTGCAAAGAGGTGATAAAAGCTCAGTATCTCTACTTCTGCATTATTCTTTTTCTACTATGAAATAAAAATTAATAAATCAAACACCAACACTGTTGTTTTATTAAAAAAAACTTTTTTTTTTTCCTTTTTAATTACAATGAAAATGTCCACTTGTTGTCATTCCTCCCAGGAACCAGAATATTACTCACTTTTCCTTAGGGGAAGAGAATACTACCGCAGTTGCAATACAAGCACGTTTGTCATCCTAATACCTTCACTAGGTGCTTTCTCTATTATCACTATGTCTTTATTCTCCTTAGAATAAGCAGGTAAGTTCACATAAGTGCAACAGTATAAAATCTAAGCTTCACAGACAGTTATATCAGATCTGTCCTCTGGCAGATCACCCAATATAATTCAATTTTGCACCAGGTCAGATGTGGACATAATCACATTACTTTCACATTTCACAAAGCATGCTATAATAAGCTCTTTATGGTGACATTATGATTTTGTGCTGGTTTTATGCTAAATGCAGATCAAATTCCTGATACTTTATAAAGTTGAAGTGATGGAAGCCTTAAAGAAATCCTGCTGGGACAAAGCTAACCTGGTGATATTTCTGGAGAGAAATCTTACATTCAGTCTGTTGTTCTGTATCAGGCACTAGGAGCCTTAAGCCAGCATCAGTTCATCACTGAACATGACAGCACACACATTTAGGTTTGATTTAAAAGAAAGTGTTTGAAGATGTTTATACTCAGACACTATGGATGTTTCTAAATGCTCTCTTCTACAGTTGTTCACAATTACACCAGTTTTTGAACATCTACAATGGTTTCTATTGACTGCAAACACTGTTTCTGTGAAAGCCTTGCTTTGTTGGAGTTTCTGTACTGATTATCCCAATTGTTTTCTCTTTGCCAAGGGAACATTTGCAGGTGCAAACAGAATGCTGGTAAAGTCCTGTAACTATAGGAGATCACAGAGAAGAGCAGTGCCAAGAACTCCTGTCTGTCACCTAGATCTTCCAGGGCAGGTTTTCATTGTCTTCATCCCGGTGTCATGAAGAAGAATCAGAACCTCCCGAGGCAGTTTATGCCACTGACAGGTCACTTCTGGGATTGGTCCTAAACAAGAGCTCTCCCCTGAGTTACATAAACAGTCCCAGTTACATTATGTACAGCCGTAATTGCCGGGTAAGCGAAGAGGGAGAATGAGAAGTTTTTCTCTGGGACATGGAAATTTCCCAGCTCTGCAAGATGAGGAGAGGACTTAGTCATGAGTCATTGCTTTGGTAAAAACCTAGCCTAGTAAAGGAACAATCCTTAAGGATGAGAATCACCCCACCTAAGGCTGACAATCCCTAAATCTGTGCAGGATGGCAAGGCTTCTTTTATAGTCGGTGGAGACAAACAGGTGTCTCTAGAATTCCGCTCCTCCCACCCTCATGTACACAGATGTCTAAAATAGATCATGTGAGTCACACGCTACAAATGCCTGTTTCTTTCCTGTGGTTCAAAAAAGGAATCTAGACAACAGATGCCTAACTGTTGATGTCCAGTGTTCAGATGCATGAAAGCCAGTCTGGCTGGAAGGATGCCATTTGTTCAGCTGGGCTAATTAAACATGAATATCTCTAAAACAGGACATAGCAAACAATGACCAGGCAGAAATGAACTGGATTGATGAAATCTGAAGAATTAGAGGCATCAGACTGTCTGAATATGAATTATTTACTTTTCTGTCCTCTTGCTCCTCTCTTTCAGGAGAGATGAACATTGACTATGCAGATAAAAAGGGCATGCCCCAAATCTTGACTGTCTTCTGCAAATACCCATAATTTGGGGAAAATGAGATGTCTTAGCCTGAATATAGCCAGTGGCAGAGATCACGGAGACAAAAGAAAGCTCTGAACTAACATTTATGCTAAGCAAAGTTATGTGGGCTTACTCCTTTTACTAGCACTCATTTTTCTCATTAAACATTGCAACTATGCCCTTTATTTCAAATTCTGCAAATAATTATCTTTTAGATAAAATTAAAATCTCTTTTAGATTATATTAAACTGAATGATAAAAACCCAAGAAAAAAACAGGGTAACCAGCTGATCCTAAACATCGGGATATCTCAGCAGGTAACAGCTGTTTCTGCTTCATTCCATAATCTTGATTAAGAAACTGGTGACCTCTGGCTGGCATGCAAAGCCTTTTGCATTCAGCAAATGGTGCAGTATATTTCCAGTGGGGCATATAACCGCCTCTTTTCACATTTGCAAAAAGTGAACATTGGCTTCTCTACTTCATTAGCAACTTTCAAATTTTAAGAGAGCAAAAGTGTTTCTCATGGGAGAGCCACGTCCACTGCTGTGGGGTTCACATCCTTCTAGTGATAAATTGTCCACAGGCATTTGCTCTTTCCTTTCCACATCCATCTGCAAACTTAGAGTGCAATAATTCTGTAATTGTTACTGAGCAATGTGGTGCCACTGCAGTATTTTCTCATATTTCCTTTGCAAAATGTCTTTTAGTCAACTACTGTTAATGACTTAAAATAGTGTTTTGAAAAGTTGCTTGGTCACTAATATCAAGACCTTTTTCTTTCTACTTAAGCAATGATACAGTCACTGAAAACAAGCTTTGATTAACCAGAAACTCTCTTAAAAGTGTGCAAGTAATATAAGCTTAATTTTACTATTAAAAGTGCAGAGCTATTTATTTTACCAGCAAAACAAGCTACTTCGCAGAGAGGACATACTTTAAAACACCTTTTCAAGAGCTCCCTTGAGATTTATTTGAAAATATTAGTCCTCTCAGACAAAAAATAAAAATGGGCACCTGAATTTCTTTATATCAAATACTTAAATACTAATTGGAACTTGCATCTCAAGGAAAGGGAAATGCCTGTACATCATGTCTCCAGATCCAAATGGAAAAATAATATCTGAAAAAGCAGAAAGCCTAAAATGATGGGATAAAAAACACTCTAAACCTTTAAATAGCAAAATTAATTCTTACTTGGAAAAAAAAAAAGACATTCAGGGAAATGCCCTGGGAAAAAAAAGTAGCTCTGTCAAAGAAGATGAGATACCATAGTAGAGATCAATATGTGATCCCCAAATTAAATGGAAGTCTTCAGTGAACTCAGTGTGGTGAGGCAAATATATTCCCATAACCATAGTCAAGGGACAAGCAAAGCTTAAAGAGCTTAATGCACTTGAGTCTACTCACAAGCCAACTTTCATCTGAGAACCTGAAAAATTGTATTACCAGATCCAATAGAAAGATTTTTAACGAAGATGTACTTAGGTAGAGCTGCAAAACATGCTCAAATCATAACAGGATTTGTGCCAACATCAGAGAATAAGAGGTGACTTAAAACTATTTATCCTTTTACACCTCAGGATCTACGTTAATCTTATCATAAAATTTGAAGGAAAGAATAATTAATGGCTTGAAGGTAAATGGACAATAGAATAAAATGTAACATGGTTTTAGTAAAGGTAGGTCATGTCAGACTAGCCTGATAGGATACCTTTTTTCAGACAAAAGAACTGCACAGGGAGATTAGATTTTATCTGAACTTCAGCAGAACATTTGGTAAGGTGTCACAATGGAGATTACCTGATAAACTGGTGAAAAAGAAGGCTAGAATAAGACTATGAAGGTGCTGACTAAGGTGACTGTTGCAGAGGAAATGCCAGTGAAGTGTGCTGAAAGAGGAACTTCTGGGCTGAAACATATTACTCCAGTAGGGCTTCTCCTGAAGCAGTCTTGGCATTCACTTTGTTTACAATTTTACTGTCATGGTTTCACCTCTAAAATACGAATAAATACAAGAAGTCCAGAAAAAGAAAAAAAAAAAGAGAGAAGCACTGCCAGCATGAAGGGGGAAGAACACCATGTAAAGGAAAAAATGGACTGGAATAGTAAACAGGGGATGAAAGTCCAAAGTACAGTGTCCCCCAGTTAAGATGGAATTTATCTCATCCAATCCATCTAAAAACTTTGTATCTGCACAGCTGTTGAGTCTCCTTGTATAATCACTAGAAAGATATGAACAAATCCACTGTACTTTTATGTTATAATTTTATATTGTAATATAATTTTATATTATTTACTTTAGACACATGTCTAAATGGGATAAATGGAGATTCTTCAGAGATTCTTCCATCTTTTTATAATCATCCATAAAGGGTACTTGGAAGACTTCCTTAGGTGCGTAACTTTTAAACTTCTTAAATTTGATGTGAAGAATCTCCCCACAGACTATTGCAAAACTACTTTTCAGTAGCTCATCAGCCAGAAATCAGGCAGGAGGTAAACAGGCTTTTTTTTCTGACACAGAGCTCTGTAAAACACAAATAACTTCTTCAGACATACTACACAAGATAAATTCAATTGAAGCAGCAAGGAGTAAAAACAAACAAACAAAAAGGAGTACAAAAAAAAAAGCAAAGTGTAAAAACACTAGTGAGATCTGAGTCAATATCTGTCTGTCCATATTCTCCAAGAGTCTTTCAGAACACAGCTTGTCTTGCAAGAAAACACTGCAATTTGGAAATGGGATGAAATGTCCTGGAAAACCTTTATTTTATACTTTAACAGTACCAAAAAGACACCTTCCAAGCTCTTAAAATATTTTTCCAGTGTACTTTAGTATATTAATACAGATTTTCGAAAGGAAATAACAGATTTATCAATTCTGATGACAGTAACAGAACTAAATGCCTGAATTCAAACCTAACGTTTTTCTTTATGGGGACATGTTAATCTAATCATATAAAACATTTGGTTGTTGGTTTGATTTATTTATTTAGTTAGTTTTTTAAGAAAGAAACAAACATAAATGAGCCTTCCATTGAAATATGTTGAAATGCACTATTTCTTTACAAGTTTTTTTTTCATTTGGACAGATCAAGCATATGGACTTCTTATTAAATAACTTTTTTTTCACTTTTTTTCCCTGTCTGTGGTATATCCACATTCTTAATCAAATTATATAACTAGTGAAATAATATATCATAATTTAAATAAATTTTATAATGATTTTGTTTCAGTAACTGTCTTTTTGCAATTTTACATGAAATAGAAGGTTCAATAGAAATTCATTATGAGATAAAGCGACTTAATTTCTGATGTCCTTATCCAAATTTGAAAGAGAGCTTGAAGAGTTTAATAAAAAAAATTATTTGAAAAGCCTACTACATAGACACCTGATCGTTTCAGAACATGTCTAGTTTAAATCATCACAGTGTAAGTAAAGAGTCAACGACTGTGAATAATCAGATTTTATTTCTTCCCCTAGGAATTTATATCTCACTTTGTCATTTTGCCATATGCCTGTCACAATTGTAGTAGTATCAAATGGTTATGAACTGAATACTCTTCTCTTATAAATGCATCTTCTTGTAGTACAGATCTGGGGAAGCACATGCTGAAACAATCACTTAATGACAAAAATATTGGAACTGTAAAATAAATGTATGATAAAAAAGAAAATTGTTAGTCTTCAATTCCCAACTTTACATTACCTCACCCAAGATAAAACAAACCGTTAATAAAAAGATATCAATAATATGTTACACTTGATATATTACCTACTCTTTCATGCATCTTTGAAAAGTTATTTGAAGCAAACATACATTAACTTGAATTTATGAAGGAAATGGGAAAATGCAAAGTTTAAGTGGCTTACCCAATTAACCCTTCCTCAAAACCAAAAATACAGGTAAAATCAAGACATCTCTTGACTTTTTTGTGCTGTCCTAACAAATAAAAAAAGTCCAACAAATTCAGGATTATCAATTATATTATTCACAGGATATGTACACCTTAAAATTAATTATTTTAGCTGCATTGTTATCCAAACTATTCCAAGCTGGCATAAAACTCCCAAACTGTTAATTTCTGTCTTTATCAAGGATCTTGCTTGTACTGTGCTGAGATGCACTATGTAGTCAGAGCTATAGGGATGCTGTAGGCACATGGCCTACCAGCTCAAAATACAGCCTGAAGTATTGCTCTCATGCAACAAACCTTTCTCTATTCTCAGAGCATTGTGGCTGTTTATCCCTTACATGCTCATCCCCACCCTGCTCCATACATATGGTGGAATTTTGCACAAGGGTACTTGATGACCCTGTAGGTTTCTTTGCACAGGCTGACTCTCACTTTTAGAGACTATGTGAAGCTCACATAGTTTCTGCCTTATGTGGATTTCCTAGAGCTTGCTAGAAAACGAGCTTACATAAGAAGTTAGTGAACCAGATCTCTTTCTTTCCTTTGGTTGTCGATTCTAACAAAGCTTTTTAGGAACTTAATTACTTTGGAGCTTGTACAACTCCTTTGAAATTTCCCAAAGGTCTTCAGTTTACCCTGTGACACCCACACAAGCTCCCCTTTTGTGCTCACATAGAAACCAGATGTGTTTTCTTAGAAAGTCAAGCTGAACATTTAAAGATAGGAGAACAGACCTTAAATAGTGTCATCCAGGATTCCTTTGCCACTCTCAAAAGGTGCCAAGATAAGGATCAGTATAATACTGACACTGTGACCTAAAGCCAAAACTGAGGCAGAGGTTCCCTGAAAATCAGGGTGTAGAAAGTGCACTTTCAGAGATCAATAAACATCAGTTTAATGTTTTGTAACTTGACTGTTTTTCCACACGACATGTAAAGATAACAAAAATATATCACGTGAACATGGTAATGACTGAAGAGGTAATGACTGATTTTAGAATGAACTTGCTGTGTTCCTTTACATGAAGCTACGATGTCATTTTTTCATGTTGAAGACATAAACATACTATATTAGGGGCAATTTTATCCAAACAAACAAAACTATTTAGATAGTCATTCTTCACTGCTGGAATAGAGATTTGTGACTAGATATATTAAGTATATTTTTCGTAGACAAAGTACTTTAAAATAGAGCCCATGTGCAGCTGTGTCAGAACCAATGATGTTTGCCAAAGCCCAGTTGTAACACGCCAAGCAAATATAGTTTTATAGTTAATTTTTTAAAAAAGCTATACATTTCCTTGGAGAGCAGAAAATCACTGCAAGTGTCAATGTGTTCATATTTCATACACACTCAGAAAAAAAATAGTTCACATATTTTTATTAAAAATATATAGAAAAATAAGGGACTGGACTATATATGCCATTACTATGTCAGTCCTGTCTATCTGCCTGTATTATAACTAATTAATTTCACAATGCATCCATATCGTGTGGTAGCTTAATGGAGCTACTTTAAGCCTTAGCTTAAAATCTCTTTGCCATTTACAAATTCAGTTTCAAGCTTCATTGCTTGTGTTTTCTCCTGCTCATCTATCTGTGTATATCTACGGAGAGTCTCACTGAGATTACAATCTTGCTTGTCCAGCTTTTGTACATTTATCTGAACCTCTGTTAAAAGCTTATCAAACTTACAAGTTCCAGTCCAATATTTACTTATCCAAGTGCTTTCAACGAAACAATGCAGACAGTCAGGAACATTTTGCAGTATCATTCCCTCTTTACAAACTTTGCTGCATGTAGTTTTTATCATTATGCAACTAGAAAAGCTGAAGAGTAATGCTCTAAGTGTGTATTTCCTTTATTTTGCTCATTTTGGGTATGTGTTGTATATTCCTTCATTCCTAAACACAATACTGTGTCTGCCCCCAGCTTTGTTTCTTTTTAGAGAATTACTTCGCATTTTTACATGACACAAAGATTGAAAAGCTGCACGGGCCTGACTAAAGCTTGGGATCAGGCTAAATCATTTTAAGAAGATCTAGAACTGTCTAAGGACCTAAAATATTTTTTCAAGCTGTAATTTATTATGCATTTATAGCTTGGTGCTTGTTTGAAGAGACAGCAGTATGCACAGGAAATAAGAACACATTATGAGGGAGGATCACATCTGATGGATGGATGAGATTGCAGTCTTCAAGTATATGGATGAAAGAGGTGTCAGTTAAGTATAGAAATGTGAAGATGAGGACAAAATTGCAGCCAGAGCTTAAGAGACATCACAAGTTTTTCCACTGTTGAAGAAACAGCCGGTTTTCTTTCCCACAGAACAGAACATTAAATAATATCTTCTTTATTAAGATGTCATTTTAACTTTTGTGCAAAAATAAAGACTTTTCCCACCCAAACAAAGAATATACAAAGCCAAAAATATTTGTATTGTGTTTCAAAAATTTAGTAAATCAATATGGTTTTGGTCTCATGGCTTTCTAAGATGTTAGAAATACATGTTAACTTTGGGATAAGGTTAGTGCTAAACAGCTAAAGAACTAATTTTTGTTGTTAACAGTAAGAAGTTTTAAATAATATTTTTTCAGACTAATTATAAAGGAGTCTGAATGACTTACTGAATAAAACATAAGGCAAAGACCTAATTATCTGATGGTTTTATACGTATAGATTTTTCTCCCTTTATTTATTTGAAGGAGATCCAGAAGACACATGTTCTTGAAATTATAAATAATGTCATTTCTAAGAAAGGTCAAATGTCCCCTGAAGTTAGTATACTGAAAAATATTTAAGTATTTGAATGAAATACCATCTACTTGAAATAATTACCTAAAGTTGAGCTAAGATTTTGGAGATGAGATTTTTTTCCAGTTACAAGTTTGGCAACAGTAAAATGATCAGGCTTTTTGAACGTATTTTGTCTTGTGTATTGCAATAAAAATTGAATGAATAAAATTACAATGGTGAGTTACTTTGTTTAACAGAAGAACTACCATATGGACCATGAGTAAAAATCTACTAAGATTTGGTACAATGGTACTGAATTTATCTTCTGTTTAGATGAAGAAAAAGCTGAGGAAAGGAAAGCAAGCAAGTGGGAATCTGCAGTAGTAATCTGAGATGTTTGGAAGTTACTTAGAGATCTGGTCTGTACAAAAAGGATATCATAGAATCATAGAATCCACCGGGTTGGAAGGGACCTCTGAGATCATCAAGTCCAACCCTTGATCCATTACCACCACAGTTACTAGACCATGACACTAAGTGCCACATCCAGTCTCTTCTTAAATACCTCCAGGGACAGAGAATCCACCACCTCCCCGGGCAGCCCATTCCAATGCCTGATTACCCTCTCTGTAAAGAATTTCTTCCTAATATCCAACCTAAACCTCCCCTGGCAGAGCTT
>VZRE01015949.1:20566-60808 GCA_013396775.1 Cephalopterus ornatus
CACCAGCCTTGTTGCTCTTCTCTGGACCTGCTCCAGCACCTCAATATCCTTCCTGAACTGAGGGCCCAGAACTGGACACAGTACTCCAGGTGTGGCCTCACCAGCGCTGAGTACAGGGGCAGAATCACTTCCCTGCTCCTGCTGGCCACACTGTTCCTGATCCAGGCCAGGATGCCACTGGCCTTCTTGGCCACCTGGGCACACTGCTGGCTCATGTTCAGCTTCCTGTCAATCCAAACTCCCAGGTCCCTTTCTACCTGGCTGCTCTCCAGCCACTCTGTGCCCAGCCTGTAGCGCTGCAGGGGGTTGTTGTGGCCAAAGTGCAGGACTCGGCACTTGGCCTTGTTGAACCTCATCCCACTGGAATCAGCCCAACTCTCCAGTCTGTCCAGGTCCCTTTGCAGAGCCCTCCTGCCTTCCATCTGATCAACACTCCCCCCCAGCTTGGATCCTTTATGTTGCCCAATACTCAAGACCAGGCAACATAAAGGATCCAATACAAAACAAATGCAGGAAATTCCAAATTTGAAGTTGAAAATCAACCCCCAAATGAAGCAAGATGTATGATCTGTGCAACATTAAGCTGCAACAATTTCCATGAGGAAGAGCAAGAACAGATATTCTGTTGAATCGCCTTCTGAACCACAATGTACATAGGTGTTGAAGTTACATTCTTACACCTTAAATCTATGCAGTCACATGGACAAAATCTGCTGGAAGCTATTTTTGCTCTCTATTGTGAACAAGGTTGTTATGTCCATTAATAATTAGTTATAGGTGGTCTGTCCTAGCCTACAGCAACTTACAAAGCCATCAGGACTGATGGCACTATCATGAAAAACCCATCTGTATTCCCATACGGTTATGCTATTTCATGTGCTTAACTCTTGGTTGTGACTTTATGACTTTCCCTCCACAATAAGAGAGACAGCAGAGTCTTCTGGCTTGAGCTCTGTTCCATCAGCAGTATAACAACTGAAAAATGGCAACTCCCATTAATACACACTGATAGCAACACAGTAAAATAAGAGTAGCTTAGGTGGGAAGGGACTTCAAAGATCATCTAGAAAATGTTTCTATCTCTCAGACTCTACCTGTTATAAAGTTAAGACTTCCTATAACTTGAAATAAGACTCATGGATTAATGAAAAGCTGTTATTATCTGATGATACCTGTTTTCATGACTACCTGATAGGGGAATTCAGAGTAGAAATTATAATCCTTGGATTTTAGTTCATGACCAGACTCATAAATCATTCTGTCACAAATTGTGGAATATGATTTTCATCCTTTCGCTTTGATCAAATGCCTTTCTAAACAAAAGAGAGAGGTGAAAGTCTATGAGATGCCAAAACTCTAAGGAACTTTGCCAGCACCTGTTTTTATTTCCTGACTTTTAATTCTTAGTTTCTGTAGTACCTATTGGCAGTCCAGGCTAGAAAAAATTAAAAGTAAAAACTGAAATACTATCAGTTTCACCTTTGCAAGTAGAATTGTATTCAAAGCTTTCTTAGGCAGATCTTAAGGCAAACAGAATGATCTCTAATGAAAGATGAAAACTAAATTATGAAAGAGAATTTGTACATATTCAAATTTCCCAAAGGAACATGTTTTGGATGAAATGTATTTATCATCATAATTAACAGCTGCATTAAAAAAAGAGAACATTGAGAAGGCTTCTGAAGACAGGAAAAAGAAAATACATAAACTCTAACCCAGAAAAAGTGAAAAATCCCTCTTCTTACAAAGGCAATGTCTATCTATTTAAACTAAAACATGTATTTTAGAGTAATGGTACCCAGCCTCACTGTTTTTTGGCCACTGTCTGCTTGTTTTCTATGATGATTTAATTTTAACAGCAATATTGCTGCCTCCAGAAACTGTGCAGAAAAATTCACAGAAAACATGTGGGACCATGTGGGACCAAAGAAAAAGGATTCTGTTCAAACAGCGTAACATCTTCAGTGATCACTTCTCTGCCTCCTTCAGAATTACACACTCAATGGCAAAAGGAAGATAAAGCAATGAAAAATTTCTACTTCAGTTAAGCATCTAACTTCAGGTTCTTCCTCCTTAGCAACTAAAAATCCAAAGCATTGTGATTATTTGTTTGTTCCACTACAGTAGAATTGGATCCTATGTACTCATGTTTAGCTGGGGAAAAACCCACCCCAACTCTAAATATACTAACGTTATTGGAAACTGGAATGCAGTCACATGCAGTTTAGTGCATTTAACAAAGAATAATAAGCAATCTAGGTAGGAACAAAACATATCAAAAGTCAACTCAAGTATTTTATACTTTCTATCTGGTTTGCGCAGTAAGGTTTTGGTAGCAGGGTGTTACAGGGGTGGCTTCTCTGAGATGCTGCCAGAAACTTTCCCTGAGTATGACAGAGCCAATGCCAGCCGGCTCCAAGACGGACCCACTGTTGGCCAAGGCCGAGCTCATCAGCGACAGTGATAGTGCCCCGGGGATAACAGATTTAAGAAGGGGCAAAACTGCTGTGCAACAGGAATTGTAGCCAGAGAAGAGGAGTGAGAATATATGAAAGCAACAGCTCTGCAGACCCCAAGGTCATTGAAGGAGGGGGAAGAGGTACTCCAGGCACTGGAGCAGAGATTCCCCTGCATCCCATGGTAAGACCATGGTGAAGCAGGCTGTCCCTCTACAGCCCATGGAGGTCCACTCTGGAGCAGATATCCACCTGCAGCCCCTGGAGGACCCCCACGTCAGAGCAAACGGATGCCTGAAGGCAGTTGTGACTCTGTGGGAAGCTCATGTTGGAGAAGGCTCCTGGCAGGACCTGTTGCCCTGTGGAGAAGCCCATGCTGAAGCAGGTTTGCTGACAGGAGTTGTGACCCCATGGAGGTCCCACACCAGAGCAGCCTGTTCTTGAAAGACTGCACCTCGTGGAAGGGACCCACATTGGAGCAGTTCAGGAAGAACTGCAGCCCATGGGAAGGACTCATGCTGGAGTTCATAGAGGACTGTCTAGCATGGGCAAGGATCTCACAATGGAGCAGGTGAAGAGTGCGAGGAATCCTCCCTCTGAGGAGGAAGGAGTGGCAGAGAATGTGTGATGAATCACAGATTCCCAGTTCCTCTGTGCCACCAGTGGAGAGGAGGTAAAGAATTCAGGAGTGAAACTGAGCCCAGAAAGAAGAGAGGAGTGGAGGAATGTGCTTCTAAGATTTGGTTTTATTTCCTGTTATCCTACTTTGATTTGACTGGTAACAAATTAAACTATTTTCCCCAAATCGAGTCTGTTGTGTCCGTGACAGTGAGAGTAGTCTCACTTTGAATGTCCAAAGCAGACCAGTGTGACTCAGACAATACACAAAATTTTACAGTGAGGAGCAGAATCCAACTTCTTTACATCTCTTACAGAAACAAAGCTAACAGCCATTAAATTCATTATAATAGGGTTAGTAACTAGGTATTGAGAATAAAGAAACAGTGTTCTATTAGAAGTGAATAGTGACTCTGTGTGTGTGTGTTTTATGCCACTGACTTCATGGGGCGGGGTGTGTGTGTTTGTTTGTTTTATGGCACTATTTCATGTTGATCGAAAGTTATAATGTTATATAAAAAATGAAGCAAAAGAGAAAATGTGTGGTTAAATGTCATGTAGACTATGAGCTGAGAAATGAAATATGCTACTACTACAGTAGTGACAATGTGATCTGATTTAAGATAAATAAAAGCTTATTAAGAAGTTATGTATCTGTGATTGTTAAAATACATTTTGCTGTATACAGGATTTACTGCAATGAAGTCAGATCGTACCAATGATTTGACTTTGTAAGCCTTCTCTAGTATTACAGGTATTACAATGACAAGTAATTTAAGACAAGAACCCAGGTCTGGTTTATATTCAGAACAAGATTTGTAAACAGGATTAAAAATATTTGTTCAGGGATTTCCTTTGTTGTGCAAAATGCATCAAAAGAATGAATCTGCAGATAAAGCATCATTCCTACAAGCTAGGGTGGCTGGGCATTTCCACTCCTAAACTGACTGACTGCTAAACTTCTACCAGTGAGTCAGGACTTTCCACACCAGAAGGCTGCATCATGATCAATGTCTTTATCTTTTGAAAGAAATTTATTTGTACAGCGTTTCAGGAAAATAGTTTGGCTACTGCCATGAATGCAAAGAACAAGTTGTCTTACTCATACATAATAACATGAGCAGCAATAACAATCATCAGCACCTAAAAATCATTTTGTAATATAAGTTCTTGACATTTATATAATGGCACAAACCATCTCCTGGTGTTAAAGTGCTCTGGTTTTACACTTCAGCAGCAATCTAAAATACACACTTCTGAAATTTGCATTATAGATTTAGGCAGTAAAATTCTTCAAAGATTCCATCCTTCCTATGCATTTTCTATTCCCACATAATGCTGCTGTGCCAGTAGGATTACATAATTCATTATTCTTGCCTAGAAACTCAATGCAACCTGTTCCAAGTCTGCTTAGCAGGAAGAGGACCTTGTCTGCAAGTTCTTCCCCTAGGGGAGAAGCAGCAACAGCTGAAAGCAATGAGCTTCTCAGTTCTCAGCTACCTTGGTATTCTGGAGAGGAACAGAAGGGTCTCCCAAGAAATGACAAATCTTGCATAGAACAAGGGTGGAAATTTCTAAGAAACTGACATAAGACAGTGGGACTAGGAAAACATGAGGGGAGAGGGGAAGAAGCAATGATTTACTGCAAAAGAATGATGGTTTACCCTGTCCTTATCCAAGCCGTATTATCCAATTATCCTTATCCAAGCAGCGCTGGGTGAAAGGCCAAGTAAAAGTGCATTCAAACTCAAGAAAAATCAGAATGGACAAAGACTGAATTCAAGACCATATATACAGAAACTATCTTAAGGAAATCAAGAGTTGATCTGATGCTAATTCCTATCTTTCTCAATACTCCTGCAGCATTTACCACTCTGGACCATAGATACTGCAGTCCTAAATTCTGAATTTAAAGGGAACGCATTAAAAATGTTCAGATACATGTTAAAGGACCTGCCAAATAAATACAGGACAGGAAACGTCACTTTCATTATAAGATCTATCATAAAAATAAAGGCCTGCATAAATTAAATGAAGCAAACAGCTGAGGCTGCAGTTCTGGATAAATAATCTTACATTCTTTGTACTTTATAAACATGTAGTTTAATTTTTTTCCTCTTAATATGTCAGGCTCGCTACCGTATTTTTATATGGGTTTTTTTATGTGCTTGCATATACTTTGCATACAAATCTATTAATATTGGCTTTCTTATGACTGTCAGCACTACTTCCCATCAAGGTATCCCAGAGTTTTACAAACATTTATGAACTTTCATCAGATTTCTATAAGATACTGGTATTTTGTCAACCCCATCCAACAAGAATCCCCAGTTGCCTGAAGCAGAGAGGTTCTGTGGCACGTATATCTACTAATTCTGAGTGCCTCTTTCCTTTACATTTTTTGTTTTTTTTCCAAACTTATTTATAAACAGAAATCCCATTCACTTGTACTACGACTTTTTTGTTCTGCCCTTCTGCACGTCAAGCACTCAGTCCCCAAATGATGACAAAAAATTAATGATCATCTGGAAAGAGATGTGAGTTGTGACAGCCTTGTGGCTTTAAAGGCAGAGACGTTTAGAAAAAAGCTTCTCTCTCCTGAAGTCATAGTCAAAAATTCCATAGAAATGAGTGGGATCACTGCTTCCAGTACTTGGATTAATAGATTCAGAAGCGGTAATGAAAATGAGGAAAAGATCCTGATTTGAGATTGCTGTCTTGGATCCCAGGACACACTGATACTTTAGACTCACCTGTCATTCCTTAATATGGAAAAAAATCAGAGGTATTCTGTCTGACCTTTACATTAAGAAGTAGAAAAATGGATGAAAGACATGAAGGCATTTGTGTAAGATCTTCCAGGAAGCTTGTCTCTCCCTTCTGAAATCTGAGTTTTGCTATAAGGATATGAATAGAGCAACAAACACAGGAAAATGCTGTAACTTTTTCTCCTAAGAAGCAATTTTTATTGGTTACAGAACTTCAAGGAATTTGTTCTCTACTCTCCAAAAAAGCCCATCCCATTAGACAGACGTGTCAAATGAATTTCATGCTTCCCTTTAACAGAAAAAAATAAGAACACAGAGGTCAAATAAGTAGAATCCCCAGTCCCCTTCCACCTCTCATATGGAGTCATTTTCTGCTGGGAAAAAAAAATTATCCTCTCCTGGAACTGAATCAGAAGGCAGACCCGTCAGTCAGTAGCCAACATATGATTCAGCTCAGCTTTTCAATAAGTTAAAAAGTCCAAAAGCCACCAAAAAAGTTTTTGAATGAGAAGGCTGCCTCCTTCTAACTCATTTGAAATGCCTTCTGAGCACTCCTGTGAATCATGCCTGCTGCAAGAGGAGCACATCTGAGTTAAGAAAGCAGGGATTTTTGGTGACAGCTGGCAAGCAGACACTCCCTCTATCGAGGGACAGCTTTCATTCAACTAAAAGGTAGGACAAACAGCAATTCCTCTAGATGGACACTGAAAAGGAACTAGATTGATGATTAAAATACATAGAACTACAACTCTCCCTCAACAATGATGTTTTGAAAGGAAAAATTCCAATACAGTGTTTTCTAAAAAAAAAAAAAAAAAAAAAAAGTTGATTATAGATGCCTCATAAGATATGCTAATATTTGCTTATATTTTATGATTATACTAGTAAGTGTTGAATAATTGAGTAATAAACACTATTATAAGTCGGAAAAAGACATTCCATTCAAGTCTTGGGAAACGATATAAAATGTTAAAATAGCACTAAATATTCCACTCATGTTAAATTCAGTGCTTGAATTGCAGAATGATTTAGCTGTGCCTTCAAGTGTTTTCAATATTCCTTCATGGAATGTACACAATCAGAAAACTATTTCTGCCGTAATTCACTTGCATTTCCAAGAGGATGCATTTTGAATAGGGGTTTTGTCCTACTTGTTAAGCCAATTGAAAGAAATACTACTTGGCTCCCAGATTTATCATGTGTTAGATTTTTACTACCCTGATCACTTAACAAATTACTAACAGTAAATATTTCCTGTGTGTTCAAAAGACTTCAGTTTAAATTATTCCAAAGAAGCCTTACAACACAATAGCAGTAGGCAAAATTGCTTGAGCTTTACAAAAACGTGCGAGTTGCACAAAACCACTGAAAAATTAGATTGAAAACAAATACTTGATTTTCTTTGATCTGTTTTGATGTCTGCTCTTCACGTTTTAATTTGTTGGAAATGTATCTACATGAAAAAGTGCAAAAATAGGGTTACAAAAATGATCATCTTTTTTGGGGGGGAAGCAGCTTTAAAACTGAGGCTGCACTGAAAACTGTCTCTAATTTTTTTTCCTTTAAACAAGATTTGGAAAGATACCTTGCTTAACAGGGTTTTTTTTCCCTACCTTCCAAGATTTCCTTTTAAAGGATTTGTCTATCTTTAGGCCAAAGGGGAGGAAATGCTTCAGGTATTTTTCACAGTCTACACAGTAATATTAAATGAATAAATTTTACTCCACAATCCTACTTCGAACTTAGGCTCCTCAGCAGCCAGTTGTGGTGCTTGCCTTATTTTACTTAAAAGTTTAAGATTTGAAAACTGTCTTTTGAAGGGACAAAAGTTAACTTTGAATGCAAATTCCACATGACCCCCACCATGCCAGCTATTACAGCTGCACTCGATGAACACAGCTAGACTAAGCTGAAACATTTTCAAAGTACTCATCTCAATAAAGTGAACAATCCTCTTATCAGAGAGTTTCTTTGCTATACATTAATAAGGGAGAGCCCAGATTTGGTGTAGGAAGACGACAATACAACTTCTGTGCCTTATCTTACAGCTCATATTTTAAAGTGCAAGTATGAGCTTATGTGCCAAACATCTTCTTCATACCTGAAATTAATTCATGGTGATAACTCAAAAGAACTCATTAGCTTGCTCAATATTAACAAGTATACTTCACACCTAATCGCCTTGCAGATGACTATATTTTTTACTATATATATATATACATATTATTATACATGATATATATGTATAATATATATACTATATCTCTAGTGTATTTACTTAAACACACTTGACTCAGTTCTGCTACAGCTTTCGTTATCAGAGGTTTTCAGATGTATCTTAACCTTGTGCAGAAACTCACACACCAGGACACAGATAACTCAATAGGTCCCAAAACACATCTGTAAAAGCATAAGAGCTGTCACAGCTACAGCTCTATGTTATGCTCCGCAGACTTTCCGCATAGGAGGAGTGGGGAGGCAGACGATCAAGGACAGAATACAAATGCTAGGTTTGTTTGTTAACTTTGCAATTTAAGGAAAATTAGAATCTTAATGCCATTTTGTGTTTGTTTGAAGAAACAAAGTCCCTGAAATTTGAAACATAGGGCTTTATGAAGGCAAAAAGTCAGAGAAAATATATTTCAAATCCATACATATGTCTAGGAGAAGGAAATGGCTTGCAGTAGAAGCTGATGTTGACTCAGGGTCCATTTTGCTGAAGAGCCTCCCATCTCTCCAGTCTTCCTTCTCCAAACTCCTGTCCTCTAAAACCTCTGCCTTCACTTCTTTTGTCCCAGTTCCTCCCAGATCTAATCTTCCCTATCCCAGAGTGCCAATACTTTGCCTCTGAAAGTTCCCCCCTCCTAATGTTCTCCCAAAACTTCTTTTCCCCCCTCTACATCCAATTACTTTCCAATCCTTTTGGAACAGAAGAGAATAGACTAGACTAGACTACACTAGTTCAGCTGGAAGGGACTTATAGTGATCATCTAGTCCAACTGCTTTATGGTTTCAGATCTGAACAGAAATCAAAGCATGTTATTAAGGGCATTGTCCATATGCCTCTTAAAAACTGACAGATTTGGGACACTGACCACTTCTTTAGGAAGCTCATTCCAGTACTTGCCTAAATTATTGGTAAAGAAATGTTTCCTAATGTCAAGTCTACACCTCCCCTGAGGTACTACTGTCAAATTCTCTCCCACAGAAGCTTGTGGCATCCAAGTCCCCTCCCAAAATTATTCTTTTCCTGATCCACTCCTTCCAACTCCACACTGCACCTGAAATCTGCACATATCAAACCCCACCTTTCACCAGGCTAGTCTTGTAGCTCGTGACACTGGAATTATTCAATATTGCTCAGTATGCTCACTGCTTTTTGTGTTTCCACTTCTGTATAAGAATATAAAAACACTGAAGACACTTTTAGAAAGTGATCAGCACTTCTAAAGTCAGGCATGTCCCTTACCTTACTTGGGCTGATTCAGGGCTCAAGACTGAATACTAACATTTGTGCTTCAGAAAAGCCAATTAATAGTCTTTTATCCAGGCATTTTCAGTCATATTGATAATACAAATTCTGTAGCAGCTCACCACCTCTTTAAGGAGATCTGCTCAATCAGGTCATCCTGCATGTTCTTAGGAGCTCCTCAACTGTGAGGTGGAGTATTCGGGAGGTCTGCTGAAGATACTCATCACCTGCAAAGATCTGTGCACTGACTGTGAAACCTACTCCCATGCTTAACCTCAAAGACCATACCAACTGGAGCAGTATTAAAAACAGAGAAAGCTAGACAGCACTCCAAAGAAAATGTCCTTCCTTTATGCCTAAATTGGTATTGTCTGTCAATAGCATGTCTTCCAACACATTGAGAATTTAAAAGCACTTACTTTTTAATACATTTTTGCATATAAAACAGCCAAACACATTTTTAAATGTAACATCAACTATTTGGGCAGAAGACTTAAGCTGCTGTTACAAAGAGACCACTCTTCATTTTAAAATGGATGTGCCAGAAATCCTTCTATGATACAGCACACAGACTTCCTAAAATCAAAGGCTTAATACTGTGGTTGGTAAAACAGTTTAGCATGGCTTGCCATGAAAATTGATAACTCTGCCATTTAAAAGCAGTTTGGAGGAAAAAAAGTATACATTTTAAAGAGTGGCCTAAATTACATTGTGATAAAAATCAAAGGAGAATATCCTTAATAATATAAGATGGAGTGAGAGAGAAATGTACTAGACAACATTGTTTCTCCTAAATACAGACATTGCTGATTGAGATTTATCTTCCCCTTTATTTTTCAGTCAGTTACTGAAAACAATTTTTAAAGAATCAGCATATTTTCCATTTGTAGCCTAAAGGATCTCCAAAGTGTATGAGGGCACATAAGTCAAAACTTCAGATTTTCACTTATCTTTCTATTCTGCCAGGACTTGACTTATTTACAGTGCATTACAACTTCAAGCTATGTTGTGAATTTCTTTTAATCTATTATATGATAATATAATGAATAGAGTTTACTAATATATTTACAGAATGGATTGACAATAAAATTAATCTTATATGGAAATGCATTTAGGAATCACCAAATTAACATCATTCTATCAAATATTTTTTGGCTTTGGACATCATTTTGACATGAAAAATTTTTCATTAAAGTGCTAGCTATCTGGTACCCAAGTATTTTTTACAGCTTCTCTCCAAACTTAGTGACTTTCTGCAAGCATATGGGAAATAGCAGATATCTAGCCTTTTCCTTTTTACTACCATTTTCCAGTGGACTTGGCCATATCTTTCAGTTATAAATCACTTACCAATGTCCCACATTCAATTCCTCACAGGCAAGTTTATTATTTATTACCAATCACATCAGCAGTTCCAAGTGATGAATTTTCATTTTTAATACTTTCCAAGAAACAGTATTAGAGCTATTTCTGGGTCAAGCTCGAAGCATAAGTGTATTTCATGATTCTGCCCCAAGGTTACGAAAAGTTTCAGAAATTCGTGTTACTTTGCCAAATTTAAATTAGATTAAGAATGTAATTAATTGTTAATTATTTAGGAGAGGAGATGCTTACTAAACCAATTCAGATAATCTAAATGATTCTATGATTGCTTTCCTCACTGACTGATCAGTGATTTTTCTTCAACTTTTATTAATTGTACAGCACTCACTGCCTTGCTGTCCCCCCATAGCTTGCAAAAGCTTAATTACTCTTCCCAAATATTTCATTTTCATTTGAAAAGCTCAGTATTTATCTTTCTCTAACACCTAATACTTACATGGACTGTAGATACTTGCTTCAGAAGAAAGTGGTATCAAAAAATCAAACCCAAAGAACTCTACTCAGCAATTTACATCTAGGAAAAAAGTAATGACAATGCTGGGGGAAACATCTAGATCTTGAACTAAGAACATCTGCCTTTTGCAAAGACAAGCTTTAAACCTACGCTAAATGATCTATTAGAAAATAATCTACTTAAGTCTCAGGATATAACTAAGCAGTGATTTGGGGGGGGGGTAATGTTTCACAAGTGCTACTGCTCACAGCTTCCTACCCCAGCACCAAAGGATACAAAGATTCTCTGAATAATAGAGGTTGTCATCCCCCATAATGTGGCAAATAGGTGAAAAAAAAAAAGACTGTACATATTGGATTCTTTTAATGACAGAACAGGCCACGGATGATGACAGCTACATGCCATGATCAACTCTTAAGCAGTCAGAACCAAAATGAGCATAATGTGACTCATTTGTATTTTACATTATAGCTTGGTATTTATAAGGAAGTACAGTAGCTACTGGTTGCAGTCAATGTGCTTGAGGCTACCTTGAGTAGCATTATCTCATTATTCTTAGGACATCCACCCAGACGGGTCGTATTAAGGAGCACCATAATCCTCTTCTGGGCCACTCTGCAGATGTCAGTATATGTGCAATTATAACACACAGCAATTGGCAAGTGCTCTTACATTGGGGTCTGGATGAATATAGAAATCGATAGCTTATTCTTGTCTCAAAATGAACAGTACATAGGAATCAGACCCTATTTTAAGAAACAAGAAGGAAACAACAAGCCATTGGGTCAAGGTTGTCTAAGTATAATCTACATAACTAAAATAAGATTATTAAATCCTTATTAGCGTATTAGCACTTCAGTTACCCAAGTATCAGATTCCTTTCAAAAAGGTGCCACAGAAAAGATACAATACTGAAGTTAAGCTGGATTGCTTTTCTTGTAGAAAAAGTGTCCTTATGTTCAAAATCTAAGACACGAAAAATGCTCAGAGGAGACAATATTTATTATCTAAAAATTATCTTTAAAGCTTTTCTTCCTAACAAAATCAAGACCCAGTGAGAAACTAAATTTTTATAAGGAAATAAAAAAAATGGTAAGTGTACTGAGACACAGAAGTATTGTCATCTTTAAGTATTCAAGCAGGAAATGAAAACCCGATTGAACAGCCTTTTGACCTTTTCATCTTTCAGGATGTCTACCCTATTCCTCCTCTTCCCCAAGCATCTGCTCAGGGCTACTGTAAGTCAGCACACTGGGCTGCAGGGACATTTGCTTGACAAAGTACCTCACTGCATTCTGACAGGTTCTTTGTAGGACCATCTACAGCCATCATTGTTTTAAAAACAGACTAAAACAGTGAATACACAGATGTTGACCTTCCCCTGTTGCTGAGGTATGGTGTTATCGTGTTTGAACAATGGGAACTCATTTTCAGCTTTCCCGTCGCCCTCTTTTCCTCTTGCACACTTTCCCGATGTCACATGCTTCCTTCTACTCTCAGCTATTGCCAATAGCTAACAATTTTCTTTCTGTAACTTTTATGCTCCATTTTTACCCTCCTTCTACATGACAAACATTTCCATGAAGTGACCACATTCCATTTCCCTTGGAACAGCACAGACCATCTTTGTTGTTAGCAGTTGTTAGCACGGGATAAGGGTACAGCTTCTCCTACTCCCCTGCTGAGGCAGGAGCCACACACAAGAGAAGTTCAGCCTCAGTGCTGCTCGGCTGCTGTGCGGCTGCATCCAGTGGAACCCACCAGTGCGGTCCACCTGCAGCTGCCTGCACGTACTTCTGATGAACCTGTAGGCACGGGCAGGAACGTGATCACATCCCAGACTCCTGCACGTCTACACTGCTGTCTGCTTTTCTCAGATGCTACTGTGGCGGCTGTAGGTAGTCACGGACGTACAGGGGAAAAGAGAAACTGGACTGGCCAAGCACTGGACCCCTTCCTACAACATACACTTCTCTCCAGTCTTATTTTCCAGTATGAAACAGTTTGAAGCTAACTGGCCATCATAAATCTGAACCCAGATTGGTTTGCTTTCGTGCAGAACATCACGTTTTAACTCAAGATGCCTCAAACCATTAAGTAATCCAAAAGGATCTCAAACATCTAGAGTGCACTGATACAAACGTCCTTTTAAAGTTATAAAAGATAAATTGCAACACAGCTCATTTTCAGGACTTCAGTTTACTTCTAACCACATAAGGAAACAAACGGCTCTGTTTCGTATACAAGCTGCAGGTTTTAAAAAAAAAAAAAAAAAAAAAAAAAAAAGGCTTCATGGCTAGAGTCAAAGACCCGAATTAAAAACATGGGCTATGGAACATGCTGAGTGATTTATGGACCTGCTCCTCTTCTTCTCACTCTTTCAACCCAATGCTGATGAAACAACCCTGTAATACTATTTCAATTTTCTAAAATGGAAGAAAACTAGCTATCTCAGCTAAAGAGGATCCCAGAAAAACCTGCCAATAGCTACATATGGTGGAAGGAAATAAGGAGAGCACAGGAGGGGAGGGGAGTAGAGGACAGAGCTAGGGCAGAGAAGCTGACCTTTTGGGGCAAGCAGTGCACTAGATGGGCTCAGCTATAAAACTCTGGATTAGCCCATACAGATAAAGACTCTAAATAATTATGCTCATAATTTCACATTTACCATGGACTACTAACGTAAGGTGCAAGGTAATCAAAACATGGCACATCCTAGAGTTAAAGTACAGAAACAGATGCATGACAATCATTGTTGTGATTTGGACTTTATCCACATGCTGGTGGCTTATCCTTCTGCCTCCAAATTACTTTGAATTAACAAATATGTAGCACATATTATGTATAAAACATGAACCTCCAGGTTCATGGAAACACACATAAACCATTCCAATGATTATGACACTTCTGGGGTGAAAAAAAATAGGGTAATCGAGTAAGAAAGAAGAACATATCTTGCAGAAATGCTGGGGATACAATTTAGGAGGTATAAAAACAGGGACTTGATAAAAATATTGTGTAACAACTGTGAAATTACTTAAAGCCATTGCTTAAAAAATAAGAGACAGATGTCAAAATTGGAAGAAAGCTCTCCTCTTGGTATTTTAGATGTTAACTTTTGCAAAAATGTCTTAGTGTTACCATTTTCTTAGCTTTATTCCAATAATTTTCAGGCCAAAGATTATCTTGAAACTTATTAAATTAGGAAGCAGCATTATATTACAAAGAAAAAGAGATGGAACACTTTTAAAATGTGGAAAGTAACTTGCAAATGCCACATATGCTGAAGATATTACCTCCTTTGGCTTCTGTTTTTTCTTATTAAATTTTTTTTCTTGTGAAACTAATTATACTACTACAATTTAAACTGTGAGCCCCGTTTGCTGGGAGCTAGGTTAGTACAACTCACAAAAATAGGCATAATTAAAAATAAAAATAAATTTTCTATATACAGTCTCTCCTATCCCATGTAGATGACCTTTTCTGTGCTAGATAGAACACTTAAGCTCTTGTAGTAAAACACATATGAAATTGTAAGTTGAGTTATTAAAGGTAATCATAATGTCATGTCTGTGGGAATTGCTCAGAGACACCTTTGGTTTTAAATAGAAACATTAGAATACTTTTAGCACTCAGGTATGTATTATTTTTGTTCTTTACAAATGGTTTTTCCTTTAAGAGAGATTTCTAGTCTGGAGACAGGAAGATAAACCCTGTGTTTGTTTCCTTTGCTAATCTGTGTATGAACAAGTCTTCTCTGCTCATTTCTCTTACTATAATGAGGAAGCATAATGTGAAGGAATATAAGGAATAATTTGTATGTTGAATATGAATATATGAATGCTACTGGACAGTGATGAAGCTACTTTGATATGATGTCTGAGGTGTGCTGCCATAAGCAAAAAAACCCTTATCATCCATGGAGATCTTGGTTCACTATATATTTTGTGCAGCTTCTTTGTCCTATTAAAATAGGGAATTGGATATAAGGTGTTCAAAAAGTCAAGCAGAGTCATTTTATTGTTATGATGAACCAACTTAAAGCAAAATTTCATATCAATTATCATCTCTCACAACCACATTTCTCTTCCAGTTCTGGAAAACGGTTAATGCTTCTGCTTTCATCAAAATATAATGTCTCTTGTCCACTACACATAAACCTTTGACAATTAAAACCAATGGAAGGTAGGGGCAAACATAAACGTGCTCAACAAACAAATCCAACAAGCTGCTATTTTTATTTAGTTCTACATAGCCAAGTGGGTTACAAGACATAGGCTTTGTTTCCATTTTTAACTTCAGCATACACAAACAGACTATGCAGTAATTACCTACGTAATTATGCGATACCATATAGAAATATTATATATATATTACATATATTAAATAGAAAATGAGAAAAGCAAATGCAGACTTTAAGAAAAGGCTATAATAAATTATGTTGCTTATAATAAAAATTATAATCTGAACAAAATTAGAAAAACCAGAAGGAAAAAAGATTAACAAGAGGTGAAAGGTACATAATGGTGACAAAGATGTGCAAAGGAAGGATGAAGAGGGCAACCTTGTTACTCAGTTTTAGACACAATGCCTTGTTTCTTTTTATGAAGCGCCTTCTGGAAATCATACTTTTCTATATTTCATCACATAATTTTTTAACATTTAAGTTGAAACTCAAAATGCAATGAAAAACCCATCAATTTATGCATTAAACATTATAAATTAAAAGCTATTTGCAGGTCAGTTGACCTGCAATAATTTGCGGACTTAGTCCTCAGGCAAACAAAAGAAAAACAACTGCATTCCAGATTCAGAAAAACCAGTATCTTCCTAGGCTAAACTCAAACGACTGTTAATAATGTCAACATTTTCTCCATCCTCAGTGGTAATATGAATTTTACTCTTTCTTTAACTGCAAAATAAACAAAATAGATCTACAGAAGAGAAGAAGATAATGATATCTTTTAAGTCTACAAATAATCAACAGCCATCTGCCAATGTTATATTGCATTTTCAACTAGGAAAAAGTATCTTTTCCCTACTACCACAGAAAGCACTTCCATATTTTAATACTTAAAGTTCAAATAAGTAAGTAGCATTGTTCCACTGTGGCCACTTTCAAATGTTTTAATAGACCTTTCAACTAACTTGGCGCTGTCTGCCTCTCATACCATGTCTGCCTAAAGGTCCTACAGCCAAAGTAAATATGTTGTGTTTAACTAGCAAAGGCCAGCTTGGAAAGAAAAATTTACTAGTTGACCATAAGTTGGAATGGCTAAATTAGTGATGGGAAAATATTTCTTAGTCTTCTGTCACCTTTTCCAGGTTGAACGTTCCCCTCTTTTCCCTCTCTCTCACTATTAATACGCATACACATGCATACATATGTGCAAAATTTAATTTGGTTTTATTGAAAGAAAATGGAGAATAAGCCACAAAATTCCCAGCCTTTCATAAAAATATTTAGAAGAAAAAGAGTTTCACGGAAAAACATATTGAATTTTTTACAACAAAAGTATTATTGAATGAAAAGTGCTTTTTAAAAAGAAACCTAGATTTTTAAAACCTTACTGAGTATTATTGAGACTTCTTTCCAATTGTGGGGGACAGAGGGAATTTAATTACTGAGTAATATAATGACATTTTTCAACAGTTCACTTCATCAACCATATCAATTTTATCACCCTTCACACAAAACTAACCAAATCTTGTATATAACTACTTCCATTGCTTTTTCAAGGTACAACAGCTCGTTTCTACCATTGCATCAGAAGCACTGTAAATCAGTGTTTTACATTTCCCTTAGGCTAATCTGGAAGCTTTAACTAATCCACGACAGGGTGAAAATTATGCACAGATGAACTGGAAATTTATAGATTGAACTAGGTTGTTAGCAGTACTAAACAATTTGGACACTTCCTTTTTTTTTTTCTTTTTTATTCAATACCTACTTTGGGCAAAGCTATACTCCACTGAATTAAGTTGAGCTAGTATAAAACTGTAGTAAATGTCAAAAGTATCAAAGCTATGACCGGTCCTCAAACAAGGCACATTTACAGTGTTTTCTGATCCTCCATGTTTTTTTGATATATAACTATATCTATGTATCTAACTGCCACAGCTAGAAAAAGTAAAATAGCCTTCAGGATCAATTAGCTTAGATTTATTTTTTAAATAATTCTCATAAAATTCAATTCTGAGTCCCAAAATTTGTCTTTTAAAATATCTCTGTTTGATATAGCAGACAATCCTCCTAATCCATGCTTAGAGGCTCCTCCTGCCATAAATCAGCCCCCAATTATTTCTTGTATCAGTAGATCAGCAAACATCTTTTGAAGACAAATTAAACTGTCTTCTGTGACTCTTGACCTTCTTCATGGAGGGAAAAAAAGTGCACCATCATACTAGCCAAAAAGATAATTGTTTTCTGGACCATGTGAGCAGTCTGTGCAATTCTATCGGGCTGTTTCTGTGCTGTAAGCAGAACTTGTTCAGCTGAATCAGTAATTAAAAGCATGACTCAGCATTTGAGGTAAAGAAGGTGGCTCTTATACTATTATTTGGACTAGCCTTTTTAGGAGACACAGACTAATAGTATCTAATGTCCCACAAATATTGAGCTTTTCACATTGTCTACTGTGTAAAGCTGGGCTTTTGATATATCTACATTTCCAGAATACTAACTCAAACTACATCTGTTTAAAATGAGGAAACACAACAGCTCTAGAGTTCTTTGTGGGAATGAGGCTGTGGGGTCTTTTTTTGTTGTTGTTATGGGTTTTTTCTCTTTCTTTTTTTTTCTTTAAATTTATGTAAATCAGAGATTGAGGATACAGCAACTTCATGTTACATTAACATGTGGGGTTAAGGTAAAATCTTTCTTGATACAAAGGAAACATTTATTTTCTATATAGAAGGGGACCTTTATTACATAAGGACTCTTGTCATCTTTTCAGTCTTTACGGTTTGTAAAAACTGCAGTAGCTCTGATTTCTCAGGAAAAAAAGTATTTAATATATAAGTTTAACTACAACAGATGTTCCCAGCTAAAAGGAAAAATATCTGCTTTTCCAATGGGTGTGGAAGGATTTATCTTTCGCTTTCTTTAAAATCACTCAATACCAAGTGAAGTTCTAGGAACGCACTGTAACAGACACCAAAGCTGTTCCCTCTAGATCTACTGCTTCATAGTATACTCCCTAATTGGATATGCATATTTGTTACAAATCTGACCATATACCAACCACCATATTTTGCAGTTCAGAAGGAAGAGCTTCTGTTCAAAATCATAAGTACACTCAATACGATTTCCAGCCTCCTCACTCATCCAGCTCCAAAGCCACTTTCCCCATAGCATCCAACAGAGAACTGCTGCGTGGAAGAGGCTCCTGCCAAATCCCAGTTTTGTGTGCTCTGGCATTTTGATGGAATAGTTTGGTGTAAAAGAAAAACTTCTTTTTCCTTTCCAGCAGCATTCTTTTTCCACTCTCCTTGTATTCTGCAATGGTATAACTATTTCTTTTTGCTGTAATTTAAAAATTTATTTTTAGGTGACCAGAACTGGCAGTTCTACACAATCTGTTGGACACAGGAGGTGCAAACAGACTCTGCTTACACCCTGGGCTGGCCGCACACAAGGCTGCATTAGCATGGATGTCCCCTCACTAATACATGTATTGTGCTGCACCACGCTAGGACAATCACATAGCTTCCAGTCAAGGCCTGCTTCCCATCCAGCTGGCTTCTGCTGGATTGCAAGAGTCTGGTGCCAGCTGTATAGATATGTCCAATGTGCTCAGAGGATCAAATATAAAAAAGCAGAATTTGCTTTGTGTAGCTGGCCAGAGGCATGAAATATGCTGATGAGCATCTTTCTGTAAAGCTGCAGCTGCTAGAGAAAAGATAACCTCCCAACAATTCAAACGGAAAGAAGTACAACAAAATTCACAGGTCAACTAGACATTAGCAATGGAAGATGTAATGTAGCACTTGTGAAGAGTTAATGAATGACAGTCAGAGGAAAAGTACAACCTGCTACCACGGACTCAAATAGAAACTGGCATCTCAAATTTATTTGTGTACATTTGGCAAGTCACAGAAAGGGTTTTATATCCACTCTTCTGGTCAAAAGAAAGGAGCTGCTTTGCTGTCTCTCAGCAGGACTTGCCAGATGCAAGTTCAGTCATGCATCTGAAGTGCTTCACGTAGGTCATGAAGGCTCTGGGCCTGCCAGGCTGGACAGCATTCCTTTGTTGATTCATATTTGCTGTCACAACCTTATTTCTACTTTAGCCTTTCCTGTTTAAAGTCATTTTTCAGCTTGAAAGATACACTTCAGACTAATTTAACAGACTATCCCAAAGGAAAACCTTTGTCAAGGGCAGGACTTTTGTCAATATGGATGAAGTTAGGATCCAACAGACTCTACTTACAGATGCAGGGGACCAGAGTAGACATTTGGTCTGGTGAACAGTACAGTCTGTCATTCTCATCCCCATCATTTCCAAAGGAGATGGATGCTGTTCTGATGCATACATACAAGTTAACTGAGCTCTAGACATAAAAGCATTAATTAATATTTTTCAAAAGACAATTACAGTATTTAAAACTATTTTTGAAAATTAATTAAATCTTTGAAATTAAAGACACTTGAAAAAGCAAAGATTTTGATGCACCTAAGGGTAAAGTCTTGAGAATAGTTCAAGGAATGTTCCTCCTCTGATAACGAAAAAATGCTCTTCTTTCTTTTGAATTTGCAGAGAAACATATTAAATAGAATTTTTACAAAGCTTTGTTATAACTTTATATAGCTTTATAGGTGTCTAGCATAAAAGTTGAATTTTTAAGTCAGGAACTAACTTAATTAAGAGATTAGAAAAAATTGGTCAGATAGTTTCTATACAATTTCATAATTTTGTCTGGATTATTTTTTACACTACTTTCCAAAACAAATTAATATTTTGTAATTAAAAATTAATTTACGATTTTATGTATGGCCTGAAAATGGTGTTGGAATCAAATACTGAAAATAAGTTGATGCTAGATAACTTTTCATCTCCATATATACAAAAGATATCTTATATAAAAAAGCATATTTTTAAACTTTATTTGTGCAAGTCTGTTATCCAGTTAGTCCACTTAAATATATATTCATAGGAACATATGTGTTGTATTCAAAAGACAGAATACGTATGATATCCAAACAGGCAGGAAGATGACAGGATATGAAATTGATCAAGACAAAAAGAAAGATGAAAATAGAACCACTAAACTAATTTTTAAAGCAGCATGAGAGAGAGAGAGAGAGAGAGAGAGAGAGAGAGAGAGAGAAAGGTGTTCTCAAAATATGAAACTAAGAAAAATCAAGCTCCTTTGGAGATATTGGAGAGATCGTGTGTCTGAAGTAGCCATCTATGACAGTTCCTAATGCTCAGATTCTGTCAAATCAAAACAAGTTCATACAGCTCCCTGCATATTAAAATGGTACTGCACAATATTCCAATGCAGAAAAAAAATTGAAAAACAAAAAAATAAAACTTAAGAAAAAAAGAAAAGAAACTCCAATACTTGAAAGATGTGATAACAAAGGGAGCTCTCCTATATGGTGTGAAGTAGGAATTCTGCTCCTGAGGATCAAGAGCAGTTTGTGAAGCAACCATAGTAACCCTCAGCTAAATAAAGGCTACAGTGGTATGTCATTAAAGATATGCTTTGGGCAGAAACAGAAGCTACTGGGCAAGCTTCTTTGGCTTATATTCTGACAGTCGGAATGAATTATTGTAATGACCCACTTTGGCTTTACCCACCGAAAATATTTAAAATTATGTTTTGCTCAAGGGAGAATAAGCTGTAGACACATGTCAAGGCTCCAGAGACTTATTGGGAAACCTGGTAGTGATTTCTGAGACAGAAAGAAGACTCTTCAGTCTCACAGAATTTAAATAAATTTGAAGAAAACAAGTGACTAAGCAACTACAAGAAGAAACTTGAAACAAGTGGCATATCATGAAAATATCCATATTTGTTTCCCTCTGGAAGAAGTTCCTTTCAAGTTTACAGACACAAACAAAGAAAGTACTCTGAATTCCAAAGTTGACCTGATTGAACAGACAGCATTCTTGGGCTGTCAGCACAGCAGAAACATTTCATCACCAGCCCGACTCACTCTGCAGCTTCTCGTAGCTAAGAGCCAAGAAGCAAGTTTTTCATTTTGCATGCATACATGCAAAACGAATGGGAAATTTAAAACTTATTTTTTATTCAGTACATACAGCATGACAGAAATTATAATAAGAAAATCAGAAAATCCAAAATCTTCACCAAGAGTAGGTGGTGATTCTGTCAGAAGTTTCAGGATTGCTGACTTTAGTCTCAGGTTGCAATTTTAGAGGGATACATTTTAAAGTGAGTCAATGGATAGACGAGCATCTTCGGTGGTCTAATACTAAATATCTAGTTTTGTGCTTTTGAAAAGATATAAATTATGACTTAAGTTATGTTCTAACGAAATTTTTCCATTTGAAAGCAGTGATTCTATGTGAACATTGCCAGATACTTTGCAGCAACTCCTGTACAATGCAGCACTTTTTTGCTCCCCAAAGCCTCTATTCTAGCCAGTTTCAAAAATGTATTTCCTTTTCTGTCTGAGCCTCATTTTTCAAAAAAAGACTCATCCTATTTATGTTGCTTGGCTCCGTGGAACCCCTGCTTCATAATGCATGAGTACTAAGAGTTGATATAAAGAGCAGCAACAAATTCTCCCACCCATGCCATGTTGAATGGTATAGATAGAACACAGTAAATACTACACAGAAAAGCAGACAGTAAAGCTAAAGGATGAGACAGGATGTGGCATTTAGTGCCATGGTCTAGTAATTGTGCTGGTAGTGGATCAAGGGTTGGACTTGATGATCTCAGAGGTCTTTTCCAACCCAGCTGATTCTATGATTCTATGAAATTAGAAAGAAATGCATAGAAAGAATCACTGAAAGACAGAGATAAGCCTTCAATTCTAAATGCATTGCTTGCATGTTTTATGTGTGAAATGTGCAGTGTTCACATTTCTAGTTAAAAGCTAACTATTTTCTCCTTTTACACCCACTTCCACCAGCCCAGAGAGTCTTCAGAAAAAGAAATCCTGCAGCTCTAAAGGAAGCAAAAACACTTCCTGATGTGCTCTTGGAAAGAGGATAGCCTGAGAGCAAAACAGGTTTCCTTTGTTGTTTCCTTATGGTTTGCCATTTGCAAACTTTGGAAAGCAACTTTTAAGAACTGACAGGCTGAGAAAAAAGCTGTATTAGGAGTGAAGGGAAAGGGGGATATTCTTAAAATATATTAATATTAATTATATTCTACTGGAAAAATGCCAAAACTACAAAACTGCTACCCAACATAATGCTGAAGTCCAAAGGAATAAAATTAGACCCTCTATCTTTCACTGCCTAACTGTTCTAAATATGAACTATAATACAAATGTGGTCAGCTGTATGATCTCATCACCCTTCATAAATGCTTAACAACTGCTTTTTAGGAAGGCTTGACTAAAATGTGGACAGCACCTGGCATGATTTAGTCCTTTTGGCTGGTTCTACCTGCAGGAAGCAGATGCCATTTATATTGAGCAGACACTAATGTCCAGATGCAAAGCGAGATGCAGGCATTACAGAGCATTCAGTACTCAATATTAATACATGCAATAAGTATATAAGTAAGGTACACAATGAGAAATGTAAGAATGGATTTCTAACTGACAGTATATTTAGTGCCAGAATACATCAGTCAGTCACTGGAGAAAGGCATCTGAAATCTTTTCTCCAGCCTCATCTAATATTGCCTCTATAGGAGTGGCATTCAGAGCACGACCCTGACTCCATCACTTCGGGTTGAAGCTATCTGGGTCATGGGCTTCAACATCTCACTGCTTAAATGGATGTAATTTTGTGAGTACTTCAAGCACCTACAAAACTTAAGTCAAAGAGTATAGCGCCTAACAAGGCAGCAGCTTTTAAAGGAATCCGTTTTACTGATGTGAGACAGCACTCTTTGCAATAGCCTTTCAGTGTTATATTTTCCACTAGAAAGTAATCCTCACTTTTTTCCAGAATTAAGAACTTCAATACTTACAGAAAATTAATAACACCTATACCGTGGGTTTATTTTTATGAATATGGGACTAAAAATTCTCTTTTCTTACCTTCTCATAACCTGACCAAAATAGAGTCAATTATCTTTTTCATTTCTTTTCTGCTTCTACCATTTATTGCTGAGTAGCCAAGACTCCTGCCCTTGGACCAACACCCATTCTGCTGTACCCTTGACACTGGCTCCTTCCTGACTAGAAGGGGAGGTAAAACATATCCCTAATTTTCTGTATTACAGATCCTGTCTGACAAATCAGACTTCCAGATGACTGTAGCACACAGTAATGTCAAGGCCTGTAAGAAAGGATCTGCATTGAAAATATTGTGTTTACTGCACATGAGCACCATGAATTCACAGTGTACAGTAGGCAGGCAGCAAGGCCAAACCTCTCTGGATAGCACTGGACCTGTGGGCTATGTCTAAGTAAACTGAAAGTTGACGGTAGTAACTGAGCACGCTGATATATGATATATCCGTACTTACCATTTTAGCTACTGCCATTAAAACAGCAGTGACCATACACACGCATATACATATATACATATATATATATACATACACATATATATGCATATATGCCTCTTTGCATGCAAGACTCCTGTCATGAGGATACTAAGAAAAGCTGGAGGTCTGTGTAATCATGAAAATCCTTACTACCTGCCTGACCACAACATCCAGGAGGAAAAAAAGAGCAGAGGGAAAAAAACCTGAAAAAGCCACAAAAATAACCAAAAAAAAAGGCTATCTAATAGTTATATTCTGATTACTCTGAGAGGTGAAGTCAAAGAGGGATCACCTACACACATGTGCAGTGCTTTAAAACTCTGATCATCTCTCTGTATTTACATGGTGTAATGACTAACCAGTTTCAGAAAGCATCCCCAAGGGATGCACTCCAAAAGATGTATTGATGTTCCTAACCATTTTTATAGTCCTCTACAGATTATTTTGATATACATATATACAGGAGGATACAAAACTAACAGTCCAATCAGCTTCAAAACATAGAGAATATAGAAAGCTTTTCTAAGTCCTGGTATTTAATATGACAATAACTGAAATTCAGAATAAACATTCTGTTCTAGACTAGCAAAACCAAATGCCAGAGCTTGGGAAAAGAGAATTTAAAAAACCCCAGTTTTTGTCAACTCTGTTGCTGTTTTTTACACTTCAAAAGGAAAAAACACTGTTCTTCAAAATGAGCCAGGAACATTGTGATACTCATCTTTAAAAGGTTCTCCAAATGCAAACTTCATAAATGACTGAGACGAAGAAGAGAAAAAATCCCATTGGGAAGAGATGGCAAACCTGAAGCTAGTTTAGTTGTGAGTTTAAACTTTTCCAAAGCACGAGTTTCTTACTCTTAGAAACTATTTGGCAAGAGGACCTCAGAGGGATGCAGTTACCAGTAAGGAGAGAGAGAACATAGAGATAACAAGTGATCATGCTTTAAATTACAGTACTATAAAGGACACATATGAAACATTTGTATTTCCTGGCTTTTTTTTTTTCTTGTGAAGATTTCATTTTAATTCACAGTAATTGAGTGTTAATACAGAGCACTTTGAACATCAGTTTTTGTAGATTAAATGGCTTTTAATGAATTAAATACTATATTTTTAATAATAAAAAGTAAAGACTGTGAAACTAGTTTTCCTTAAAACAAAACATGGATACCCTGAATTGTAAAAGCACAAGAGAGAAGAGCTTAACCATTAAAATAATTACCTAAAAATAATTATGATGTTATAATGAGGTTTGTTTCATCTCTAATGGAAGGTGTGAGGTTTCATCAAGATGAGGTTTTCAGACAAAATGTTGCCAAATTTTCACCACTTCAACTGCAATTTCCTATACTTCAGAAAGATTTGTTTAAAACTGTCTGTTCATTAATTAATTAAAATATTAGGAAAAAAGGTAGTTCCTACATCCATCTTGCAAAGCAGCTTTCAGTCATTCATTCTTTCCATAGGTTTGGAATTTGTCATAGTGGTGCAATGTCCAAAATATCCAATCTGCCACTGCTATGAACTTTTATACAATTATTACAAATTTCTGATTGCATTTGCACAAAAAAGGCATACTAGAGTTTGGCAACTAAACACTCCAAAAAGCTTATCTATACCTTCAGTCCCAGGCTCTCACACTTAGCTGCTTAACAGACCACTCTCCAAAAGAAATAGATTGTATTTCTTTTGGAAGAGGCAGTAGCAGAATATAACCACGTCTGCTTTGCCCTCCAAACACAAGAACAGAAACTTGAGATGCTTCTTATGTGCCTTCCAGGCATGTGACATAAATGTAGAGGTAGAAGAAAAGTGCTGTGCTGTAGAGGTACAGGGAGCTGGTTAAGCTTTGACGAGCCATCACCTTGACTGCAGAAACTCAGAACCTGGTTCTCAGACCCTGTTTATAGATTCATTTTGTGTTAAATACAGATTTTGGGGCACATACATCCTTGAAAAAACATCAGCGGCCTGATCCACATTTGCATAAGCCAGCTCAGACCTCTGCCAAAAATATTTTACCTCACAGACCACTGTACAATCATCTTAAATGTAACTAGGTGCTATCAGTCCTTGAGTATAAGCTGTTTGCTGAGACTTGGACAGCACTGAAGTCCTTTCCTAGACATTAGTATAACTGTGGACAAAACATGTTTACTTTCAGTAGACATTTTAGATATAGGCTACAAAATAACTCCAATCCTCAAATGTAGTCTTATTAATCATCACCTTTTTTTGCAGTTGTATTCAAACTAACTTCTCCCAACTACTAGACACAAAAAAGCATGTGCATCTGTACATCTGAGGTGTCATACTAGTCCTTCATGAAGGACTCCAAGGACACAATTTTAACAATTTAGGAGAGGCTTCTCCCAGGGCTTTGAACAAACAGCCTGAGGCAGTTTTCCATCAGAACTACTGGATGGTAGTGTGGCCTGCACTATCTTTTTTGGAGAAGAATGGTTTAAAAATATTGGAATTTTAACTTGCTCTCTACTCTTGAATTTGCCAAGTCTCAACAGAAACAGATCCTTTACCTCTGTGATTGTTTTCGACTCTTCATTTGCAAAGACCAAGATCCAGAGTTCCCATGAGACCATTTAGCCCTAAGTGGGAGATTCATAGATACTATCACTGTGACAGCTTCTAATCAAATTCTCTAGAAACTTCAGATTGTTTTCTTAGAGAATATGAATCTTTACAGTGAAGTCTTTCTCTGCTACTGAAAGATGATGCAGTAAAAGTTTAAATATTCCAAAGCAGTTTTAGAAAGCATATGACAAAACCATGTCCACTATTCCCATTAAGTTTATAAAATAGATCTTCCTTTGTCAATGCAAAAGCTCGTTTTATCTTTATTTGGCATTTTTGACCTCTAGAAACTGGTAAAGGTATTAAAATTATCCTATAACATTATTTAATAGTTTTTAAGGTTGACCAGAGATTATTTCACTTGTCAAATAAATTCTGTTCATGCTCCTGCCAGGTCTGTTTTCCAGCAGTGTTGACAATTCCTGTGTGACTACTCTAAATATATTTTCCCTTAAAGTACCCCCAAGCTATTGGGGCACAAACAAACAAAAAACCCTGTTCTAAACAACATGAGTGTCTCAAGAACATAGGACTGCATGAAGGCCTCAGAGGGAGAAGTCTGCCAGAAACTTAGCATAGTTCACATAAACGTCCTGTGGTCATCGGCACAGCCAAAGGTGGAATCCAACTCTGAAACCCAATACAAATTATGTACACAGAACATACCAGAAAAGACCTGGATTTAGAAAGGTATAAAAAGGACCCAGGAGGAAAATATTCTAGTATGTTAATTTTACTTTCACTTACTAATACGCAGGTAAGCAAATACATCCCACCACAGGTCTATAGACACAGGTGATCTATTTTCTGAAACAATAAGCTCTCTCTGAATGACCTAACATGGATTCTTGGTGACCTAATATTTTAACAGACAAATAGTGTTATGTTCATGTTCTGAAAAAAGGAGAGTGTTTAAAGATGCTTGGTTTTATATAAAAACATTTCAGTCTGGTAAATGACAGGAATTCAATCAAAAAAATAAAATTCCAAATCTCATTCCTCTAACTTCTACTGAATTTGCAGATAAGATCTTCGGTATATAACGCTTCTTTTTGATTCTACTACATCTAAATCTAGTACTGAAGTTTATTTCTCACTCTTCGCAAAAACTTGAAGTACCTTTAAAAAAAAGAAAAAAGGTAGCATGCAGAATGAGATTGAAAATATAGATTTTTGCCTTCTTTACAGTACAGAAGTAGATAACCAGATACTAACTGGATAAGCCATGCAATGGCAATAGAGTGATTGAATTGACTCTATCAGTTTTAATGTTAAATGACATGGTGAAACTAGCATAGATACCATACCAAGTAGCAGCATTCATTTCAGCCATAGCTTTCCAGATTCCACACTTTTTTTTTTCTGTTTGAAAACTGATTTAAAGCAACCCTTATTCTCCAATGTTACCATAGGATATTTTTTTCCTCTGCAGACAAATAGTTATACTAGCTCTGAAACTGGAATATACAGCTTGTTGGTGGACAACCTAGAGGTTCTACAAGAATTTCTCAAGGGAGAGGTTGCATGAAATATCATGTAATTCAGACTCCACATCACAATTTGGACTATGTAACACAGAAAATTACTCTTTCCCTCCTTATCCCATTTCCTATCCCACTTTTGTATGCAGCAGAAATACATTGGGCGCTTATCCATTAACTCTGTGGATATTCTTGCTTATTTCTCACCATCAATGGGTGCAGAAGTCATCTAACATCACCTCCAGCAGGAGTTCAATTTTCAGTTTTGTTTTTTCACCATATACTGCAGTAACAGCTGGGTCAGCAAGTATCCTCACTGGAAACAGAATGAAGTTTGGTCAGGTCGTTTATCATGAGTTTGGGAGTCCCTATTCTTCCAGGTATCTGCATTTTTTTTTTGTATCAGTAGTTTGGGAAGTATCTATCTCCTCCACTCCATATGAGCCACTTTCATATGACTATCTTTTGATTTTCAAAGCTTTGAATGTGAAAGCTTAATAGTTAAAGTACATAAAATAAGAACACGCTTCGCATTCATGTGATTTTCCTCCTACGAAATGCAGGAGACATTGAGGCTTGTGTCCTGAGTCAGGTGATATGGCAAGTGTCACCTATAAAACTTTGTATCCCAGATGTATTTTCTGTAATAATAAAAGCTGCCACTGCATTAGCACTTTATTAAAAGCAAGTCATTATGACTCTCCTTCACGACAGTATAATGCTTGTAAAAATTCAATTTCAGATAATTGAAATGAAAACTAGTCCTGTTAATAATCCTCAGGAACAACTAGGCATCATGGACTCAAGCTTATTTTGCACAAGTGAGAGAGTATAAAAAAATCTGTATAAACTCATAGAATTCTTTTGGTTTCAAAAGTCCAACCATTAACTCAGCTCTGCCAAGTCCACCACTAAACCGTGTCCCTAAGCACCATGTCTTTAAAATACCTCCAGGAGTAGTGACTCAACCCCTTCCCTGGGCAGCCTGTTCCAATGCTTGACAACCCTTTAGGTGAAGAAATTTTTCCTAATATCTGATCTAAACCTCCTTTGGTTCAACTTGAGGCCATTTCTTCTTGTCGTATAACTTTCTACTTGGGAAGACACTGGAACCCACTTCAGTGCAACTTCTTTTCAGGTAGTTGTAGGGAGCAATAACTAAAGTGCTCCCTGAGCCTCCTAAGCACTAAAGTGCTCCCTGAGCCTCCTTTTATCCAGGCTAAACAACTCCAGTTTCCTCAGCTACTCCTCACAGGACTTGCACCTGCCATATGCACATGCACCCACCAAAAGAATTTTCCTAATTTTCAATTTAAATAAATTAAAACAAAAAAGCAATATTTAAAATGCCAGACTTAATAAAACAAACAAATCCCTTCTTTTTTAGAGTGAACTCAGACAACTTTTATTTGTTCTGGTTGTAGAAGTCTGGATTTTTCTCCCTCCACCTTTGGCACCTGTTTTTAAACATGGTCGTTTAAAAACAACTCTGTGCCAATTGTCCAAACCACAGCAGGTAGTACAGTCGATGAATGAGACTATTCAGTAGGCTGACTACATGCTCCAGTGGGTACACTTGAAAAAGCAGCTCAGTTACACTTATTTTTCACCAACTGTTTGGAAGATTCCCCTAATTATGGGATACTGAAGGAAGCTGCACGAACTTTTTCACCTCTGGGAAAGTAGGAGTGGTTCCCACCCTTATTTTACCATGGTTTCTACTTTATTTACTGCGGTCCAGGGGAGTCTGACAGAAACCTGGAGTCCAGCAGGCACAGAGGTAGAACAAGATATTAAATAATCTAATAAAAATCAGAGAAAAAAAGAAACAGGATTTAAAAAAAAAAACAACTAATCCACATAAAAATAGTCCTCCCAGGGAAAATATGACTATTTAGCATTTTTATGTTTTTATGTGAATGTTGTTTTTAAACAAGAACATCAGAAACTTATTAAAATAGAGAGAACACTTGCAGTAATTTTTAAAGATAAATGATTTATTTCACGTGTTTAAAAAGGCATTCATTTAACGCATCCTGGGAAATGATATGGACCTACAGAAAAGAAGCCTCCCTCCTTCCATCAATCCCAGTAATGTCTGATTGCATTTTAATCCAAATCAAATTCCTACAGAAAAGCTTCATAAACCATTGTATTGACACAACTAGGAGCACAGTCAATATCAGTCAAAAGGCTGAAAATGAGCAACTCCAGGTAGTTTAAGACCCCTTAATATTTTATTTTCCTAAATTCTGCAGCAAGTTAACTGAATACTTCCGCTTTTCCTCCCCATGCAAGTCCTGCCAGATGCAAGTCCTGCCACCACCCGCATGTTTAAACTTCTATATAGAACTAGTAACAATACAAAACTTTATGTGTTTAAACACACTACTTAATCAGAAAAGCATTTGCGGGAGAAAAGATGAATATAATTTATATTTATATTTATATTATATTTATATGACCTATATAAAACAGCTTTGTGTTCTCACTACTTGAAACTGATCAGCTTTCAATTAAAGCCACACATCTGACATCAGTTTCAAATTAATGCATTCACTTGAACAATACTGGTTGGTTTTACTTTCAGGAGCAAGGGAGGGAGGAATAAAAATAAGCGAGGAATAAGGCCAGGCCAGCAGCATACCCAAGGTACTGGAAAACATCCTTTTTAACACCAGTACTTCTGTTTGGTATCTTTTACCCTATTACCAGAAATTCTCTAAGATGGGTGAAGATTACCCCAGCTTTAGACAAGCATAATAAATGTGACCATAAACAAAGCAATGTTGTTAGAAAGCATTCATCAATAATACTATCTGACTCTGAGGATTGTATCACCAGAAATTCACATCAGTGTCAAAGCTTTCTCTATAAACTATGTGGAACACATCTTCTTTTGAGGTTTCAGCATGGTTATTCAGTGTCTCTGCAAATTAACTCAGCCAGAATACAACTACAAATATTTAACTGGGTGTCATCTATTTAAATATACTGCTATACTAAATAGAGCTCTTGTGATCAACAGTTACCTGAGCTGAACAGAACAAACTGGTCAGCAGTCAGTTTTGCAGTGCCAGAATAAATACAGACCATCTTTCCATTACTACTTTAAAGGAGGACATTTATTCAACCACAATTACAAGTGTTAAAAGTATAAGGACTTTAAATCTATAAAAAGACTAGTACAGGACTGCAGGAGTAACAGAGTTTGTTTTGGTTTGTTTCTTTAAAGAGAATTCTTTATTATATCTCAAAATGTGTAGGACTGCACAGCCCTGCAGATTACCTCAACAAGCCTCTTAATTACAAAAGACGACATGCATTCTGAAACTCAATCATATTTATTTTTCAATTAGCAAGGTAAATATTTGCTTCACCAAGGTGTTTTCTAGTCCTGTGCGGTCCAAGCAGCTAGTGTTGGAACAGAAAGTACCCTCCACGTAAATACAAAGTTATAATATATACAAAACAAACAGCAACAAAAACAAACAAACAAAAACCACCCAGATTTCCCACAGTTAATTGAGTTAACAAATTTTCCCTCTTCCAATTCCTTTGGGTTTATTCAACTGCGAGCAGTAAGAAGCTGAAACCCCTCTGTATTAGTTTTCCCCATCAGGTACAGTGGAACACTTTGCTCCTCTGTAGTCCTATTGAAGGCTTATCTGGCTGCTGACATGGGAGCATGAAAAGACTTTTCCCTATTGTGTGACAGAGAGAGAGAGGACCGTTTTAAGCCACGGAGTTGAGACGATTTAGGAGTTTCCAGACTGTCATAAAGCACACCACAAACTAGGAAACCCAATTATTCCTTTAATTTCATGGCAGGCTTTCAAACTTCTTGTGGAAATTCTTAAGCACCTTTCTTTGAAAGCTTAAAGTTGGAGACTGGATAATTCATTCACCAGAGATGGTGCTAGAAGCAAATACTGCAGGCACCTAGCCTAACCTTTTCTGGAGTTTTGCTTCTCAGCTTTTTTTCTGAGGGGTGCATGAGAAGGACTGGTTGCTTGTTTTATTACAATTTATGTTTAATTAAGATGTTCCTCAATTCTCCCTCGTAAGCAGTTGCTTATCATGGGACTCATTCAAGTCACTTTTGAGTAACTTGCAGGACTGTGGTGAAAGACAGTTCCCACTTCCCAAGTCATGGTGTCACTTCCATGTTACACATGTTTTCACTGACTCTGAGGGAGTAAGACACCAAAGCAACAAGGGGTTGTGGAAACCATGTGTAAGTGCATGCTTTCTAACAACATTCAACAACACTCTGAATATCCAGTCATCAAATAAGATGAAACACTGCAGACTGTTGCCAATGGCATTAGAGGCTTTGACTTCAGTAGCTAATTCATGTGAGCCAGAGAGACTCAAAATAGATCATTTTGTTGCAGTTAAGCTTAGGGCTTCAGCCATATCTCATCGCCATAACACGTACCATGACTACCTTCACACGGAAAGATGCAGCCAATACACAACTAAAAAGCAAGTTCTGGAGTAGTGGAACGGATTAAATTTTATTCTTATTAGAGTTGTGGGACAGGAGGGAGCAAAGACACCTCCCTTTGCAAGCAAAGACAACTTTCTAAATGCATAGCTATAAAACAAAAGCACCTGAAGGTTTGTATTTTGAACACAGGTTTGCAAATAACCTTGTTTAAAATGTGCTGTTACTGTAAATAGATATACACAAGTATGTCTATTGCATGTATTTTTGCATGTGCAAATATATACCGAAGCACACCTTTCATATGGACACTTAGAGCTAAATGCATGTTAGTGCTCTGCCAATAGGAAATATCCACAGCAACAAGGAAAACATACAAAAGCAGTGAACTCCAATTCTGCCTTAGTTTCCCATACCCACAAAAAACAGAACCTCAAACCAAAGAAGTGGCATAAGACAGCACAATAGGGTGGAGCTCAAGTTAATCACAAGGACAACGGGTTTGCCTGTATATACCTTTTGACCCCACAATCATCCCTATTTATGCAGGGACACACAGACATTATTCACCTTCCTGCCCAGAAGGAGCCAAGCAGGAAGTGAGGCTGCTGGTTAAATATCAGCACACATTATTGATGCTTTTGTAACATAAGTGTGCCTGCTTTGGGGGTATTTATGAATTAGGTGACAAATTAGCATGAAACTGTGTGTGCATAAAACTGCTGCCTGCTGTTCTTAACTTTCTTAACCAAATATTGTCAAATTAGCAACAACCACACTTCCCACTGAGGGTTGTATATTTAAATGCTTTAAAAAAATCAAAAGCTATTTTTGGATTTATATGAACCAAAAAAGGGTCTGTAGTTGCTTTTCTTCAAGGAGGAAATAAACTTTATGCCCATATATTTGCTACCTCTGTCAAAAGATAGCAATCCAGTCATCACTGGACTCTCATTTGAGTTTATAGAGACTAATTTTTTAAATAAAGCAACTTGAGAAGTACACAAAAAACTTGAGGACAGAGCTTCCTTGTCCAAAAGACAGAAAGGAACTGAATGCACATATGGGGAGTAGAAATGCCATCTCAGACACATGCATTCTCTGAAAATCACTGACCAGGTCAGGCATGCAAGCTTATTGGAAAAACCAGGCTTCAGTTGGAAGACCCCTGCAGCAAAAAGGGTTTATTTACAAAATTAGAACATAATGTTGTTTAGAGGATGGCTAGGAAGAAGAATAGAAGAAAAGAACTGCTCAACAATACATTAAATAAATGATTGCAACACTCTAAGTTAAAACATTAATCCAGTCCTCTAGTAAGCAAAGGTATTAGCACAATTGTAAGCAGAACAGACTTGATGGTCCATTGCTCTCTTTCAGTACAGTAACTTGTGTTCTAGGATATTTGCCATAACACATAAAAGCCAAAAAAGTTGAAGAGTGTGGAATTAAACAAAGACACAAAGCAGGTAAAAATCAGCCCACGTTAACCTGCCATTCCACAGGGTAAGACACGTGGTTCAGGGCCACCAGCTCAATCTTTTGGTTGGAACGGAAACAGGTGTCCCTTCTGTACCTACCTTGCATGAGAACTGACAGTAGTACACATTATTTATTAGCATTCCTATAACTCCTACAAGACTGAATATCATATATCAATAAAAAAGAAGTCTGCAATTGCTAAAGGAGTTTTAATACACAGATAATTCATATGAAAGTATTTTTGCTGAAAGCAAAGTGCACTATATATTTAATTCTACAGTTTCGTTCTAAATCAGAAAAGTTTGTTTCTTGTCTCTTACTTTGTCCTTCAATTTTAAATGACATTTCAGAGTCACAAACAATTCAAGGACTGGAAGTTACTACCTATTTAGTACTAAACATTAATAAAGTGATGCAGAAACGCTGTTAGATTTATTCAAAATCTATAAGATTTATTCAAACTAAGAAGTCACAATCTGTGGATACAGTCTATTAAGCAAGACTGGTTTATCCAAAATCTCTTGACAGCTAAAACCATTATCAAGTTTGAACCCTTCAGCAGTAAAAACAGCAGTACTTTAAATCTACTAAACTGAAACTCCCAAACATCTGCCTATACAACAATTGCAAATTTAAGCAGTATGGATTTCAGTACATTCACCACAACTGGACACAATGAAGCTCTCACTGTGTAAGGTAAGTTTGCGTTTCAAGATTTCATAACACAGAAAGATTACATGCATTGTCTATGTAGTACTGTACCTCCAGCAAAGAAACAGAAGTCTAAAAATATAACGGGAAGATAACAATCTTCTAAAATAAAAACTGCTTAAAAGTAATCAGGTTCTCACACAACTCCCTTAGTAACATCTTAATCGATTTTGAGTTCTCCGCTTGTATCCCAGTGAACAATTATTCACATAAGTAATCTCCACAGGCTTTAATAGGGTTACTCCTGAAAGTAACAGCTCCTCAAAATTCAGAAGGTATAGGTCTTCCTTAAAACATTTACAGAGAAATTTAAATGACGCACTTCAAATTACCAACCATACTTACTAGTTCATGACTTTTCCAAATTACCTTTATCAATTCTAAAAAAAGAGGGGCCATAAAATTTTTGGAAAAAACAAGCTATGGGCAATACAATATCACAAACAATAAGAAATCCAAGGAAAGAAGAAAGAAAAAAACTAACGAAAAAACCTAACAAAAAAACCTCCTCTACAGAATCTAGGATGACTGCCCAAAATAGCTCCCCCCCACCCCTAAAAAACACACTTATACACACACAGATAATTACTGCTTACTGATTTTTGGGGAGGAGCTTATGCCCAGCAGTCACCCAACTAAGAGGAAAACCATATAAATACTCAAGGGTGACACTGGAAATCATCAGCTTCTGCTCACTCACCAGTGGCAGAAGAACTCCTCAATAGAGGAGGATTCACTGCTCTCTCTTACCACCCTGCATTGGAGCTCCACGGCATTTGGTATGTTATGATTTCATTTCATTCTCTTTGGTTTTAAAGGTAACTTCTACAGGATAACTGCTTTCTGCCTGGGGAGGGAAGAGGTTTGTTATTTAAGGGCCAGTGACAGCATCCTCACTGCCACTGGGGCTATCTGGAAGGCTACAGACAAAACCCTGGTTTCAAGGAAGATATTGTGAGGTTTTTGCCACTGCTGCTGCAGAACCCAGAACTTCATCCATCATTTGCAATAGCATTAGACAGAGGCTATTAGTAAGGTCATGGTAGAGTGTCTATGGATTGTTACCAAAAACTTTCTTCATTTCAGGAGTTCTTGATATATGTAACTCCTGGACTTACTTCTGGAGCTCTAGTTTAAATAATCACTGTTTCTGCAGACAGTTGTCTTGAATAGACTGGCATTCATGTAAAATTATTCTTTTCCTAAGAGTGAGACTATTGCCTGTAAGCTATCTATACAAGGGCTCTATCATTGAACGGGATTGCAATACTGATTCCCTTTTTCTTAGAGGATTTTTCACAACTAGTGAGAGCAGACGGAAGTAAGCACAAAATAATATTACTTTTAATACCAATACTTTAAAAAAACTTATTTATTTATGCACAAGAAACTGAACAGCTTTTCTTTACAACAAATTTTTTCTACCCTTTCTAATAGATTTGGAAACATGCATTTACAAATATCTTTACTGCTGCTGTTTTGTCTGAACATTGTCCATGGTAGTGATGGATATTTTTCTGAGCGATATCAGAAACAATCCAGCATCAAGGGGCCACATTTTCTACCATTCAATGTAAAGAGTCAAGGTAAGTTTACTATTTTTTCATAATAAACTAACACAATTATTCCTAGAGGGTCAATACAGGAACAAAAGCTCTTTGTTTATACTGTTTGCATTCAACTTTCACTAACAGTTTAGGTTTATTTAAATAATGTTATCACTGAAGAAAGAATTTGCAGTGGCTCTGGAGTTGCCTCCTATCAACAAAGATGCACACCTAATAATCAAAGGCAAATAGAGCAGAAACAAAATAACAGCTCCAGATCTCATCTTCAATAGTGAGAGTAACACAACATGACTGTGTACGTAATTATATACAACAGGCTAATCATCTCCAAATTTCTTGATTCAACACTGAGGTTTCTAGCAACAGGCCTGTCACCTACAATATTCAGGAAGAACTTTTACATATATAGTCATGTTATTTCTACTTAAAACAGACCTTAAGTGTGATTTTAAATTTATATATGATACACATGGGCAAATGAAGACCATTTTGAAGCCTAGAAAGGCAAAATAAAATGATATATAGTAGTAAAAATGTGACATAAACCTCTACATAATTTTTTTCATGAGTGATTTAAGCTTATACTATAATTATCAGACTAATCTCATAGTAATATAACAATTCTAGCTTAATTATAAAAAAAAATCTCTTCATTGCATAAGTCAGTCCTGAGGCAGCTTATAGGTAATACATTACTGCACTGCTATACATTGTGCCATCTTATTTCTGGTTATGCTCTCAATCCTTTTAAATCAAATGGGTGGCTATACCTAGTGTTTGAAACTATTTGAGTTCTGTTTTATTTTTCCATGCTTAGGTCAAACTCCTTTTTAAAAACTTGAAATCAAAGTTTCTGATCAGTACTGTCTATTCAGAATTGTCATCACTAAAATTAAAGAGAACTAAATCTTTCTTGTAAACATCCTGCTTTACCCCCTCCCCCGAGAACAGCATTATTTTCTTACAGACAGCATAGGCTGTTAAGAATAGCTTTCATTTTTGCTGTATCCCATCTCCTTTTAGTTGCAATAATCACACTTGGGTAGAAATGAGGAAACTGAATGAGGGACTTGGAAAAAAACCATTTGCAAATAAGCTTCTCTTCATCAGAAGAAGGACACAGAACAAATCTGGAGAGCAGAACAGTTGCTGCTCAGGGCATTGCATTCACATTACCTTCTTTTAGTGAGTTTTGTTTAAGAATAGCTCTAGTCTGATCCTATGGACTGACTGCTCGTGTGCAGCACACATTGAGTCCAAAGAGATTCTGGACTCATACCAACCAGCTCCAGCCCCCATGCTCCAAGAATCTCTGCAGTAAGAACCAAGCCAAAGCAGCATGGCTAGAAAACTTACCCCCCAAAATGTTCTTCTGGGCTGCACCAAAATACTGTCACAGTTTCATCCATCGCCTTCAGCACAAGGACTTTCTGAAATCCTAAGAGCACTCCCAGATCAAATTTAGGTATATGTACATAAAAAGCTACTCTGAGGACTTATTAACTAGAATTCTCACTGAGTTAAAAGCTGCATTTCCTCCCTCTCCCCTCATTAACTTTTCATAGTGTTTTTTTCATGCCTTTATTCAGAATAACTTACATATTTATACCATTTTTAAGTGAAGTACAATATTTACTTGGTTATCCTCTACCATACTTCATTTATTTCTCCTCTTAGAGGGTTTTTTTCTCCTCTATAGAAAACATTTGGAAAGGGGGAAACGAGCAAGAAATTAAGGAAGAATCAGGGTAGACAGGAAACGGGGTGAAAGGGGGAAATGAATTGTCCTGAACTAAGTTTCCACTTTATATACCAACACTGAATTTAATGTGAGTCAAAATTCATACTTAGAATGAGAAAGATTACATCAACATCTGAGAAGTGTAAAGTGCTGTCTATTTAGGAAAGGTAATAAAGACTACATACTAGACCTCAAAAGCAGGAATAGCCTACAGATTTACAAATGTGGGAGTCCAGCCATTCAAAAGTGCTTGACAAATTTTCATTTGGTGAACAAACATCAAAATGGAGGACTGCTATTCTTGAGTTTGGAAAACAAGCATCCTATGTAGAGTTTTTAGAAGAATTCCAAAAGGGAAGACTGTTAGAGATCATCACTACTAATGATGGAACTGAAATTTTAGTCTAGGCCCAAACTGGTGACTCAGGACAACATTTAATAGATCATAAGATTTCTGATGGCAACCAAAGCCTACTAAATCTTCATTTAATTTGATGAAATTTTTTTAACAGTTTTAAAAATCTTGTTCTTGACAGATCTCCAGTCAGAATATACTTTCCTTTTCTTTAGGCATTTAGTGTTATTTTTTAAAATCATTAGAACATAATTTTTTAACCAGTGGTTCTTTGGCTTGAAATATTTGAAAAGTCCAAGCTGAAACTAATAGTTGAATTACGTCTGACTATTCAGCACTGTTTAAATAAGCCATTATTGCAGGTTATTTTAAAGTCTACATACTTAATTCAATACATTTATAGTGTTTGACTGCACTTACAGAATGTATAATGATTTTGCATCAAGGTATGTGCTGAGACATATAAAAGAGTAGCCAACCAATACTTCAACTTCCTTGGTAAAAATCCCATTTCATTAATGTGTTCAGCAGTCCTTTCCTCAGAGGAATTATCATTGTCTGTAGACAGCACAATTAAAATTACAATTTTAATCTAAAAGCAATACAGATTTGAAACAATATAGCTCCTCACAGAAAATTTCTATAACAACATGAATCCTGACAAAGCCTTTAGCATCTTATGCAAAAAAAGGCAGTACCCACCACTCTGTGAACCTAGGACTGATATAATTTCACACAAAATATGGCAAGATGCAAGAAAGAGATGCACTGTAAAGCTAAAGTCAAAAGCAATTTGCCACTAAAAAAAAAAAAGCACCTTTTTTGCTTTCTGTGTGTAGGATTTTAACAGCTATTTTGCTTTTTATTGCCTTGAGAAGGATGAGATAGGAAGGTGTGCAAAATAAGGTGATATGCATTTGTGCTGATTTTATGCATCAGCAAAAAAGAAAATGCACTCTCCGCACTTGCTTGGTAAGAACAATTTCCCTGTCAATGGAGGAAGGCAATCTTGTTGATCCAATAACAAACCAAAATCAAATGTATTTCATATACATACCACTATTATTTTTTAAAATATAATATGTACAAGAATAGTTTCCTCCTTCACCTCATTTTTGTTTTGCTTTTGTTAGCCAAAGATTAGAAAATGCAATTTATTATCTAAGAGACAGCCAAACAGCCGTTGCATAAACTTTCATATGTGTATATACATACACACACACATACTGCTGTTTTTGTAAGAGATCGAAAGGCAAATTATAGCTGATACAATTGTTCATCAATTATCAATGTTTTCTAAATAAGCATTAAACAGAATATGTTGCCATTATAAAAAACAGAATCCAGGCTCTTTTCATATCCTTCAGTTTTTATTTTAAAATTACTTCTTAAATTAACATTCGTCATATGTATGTCATTTTGTTCTGTAATGCTGCAGGTTGCTGCAAACTACCAAAGCAGTCTTACAATGTCCATGTTAAACTTGTATGTAATGTTCTACAAATCAACATCCTAATTCCAAAGTGAAGCTGCAGACTCATCCAGAACGCACAGAAAACTAAGCAGTGAGCTTGTTTGTTTATTTCTCTGTTTGTGACATTTGGTTAAGTGGCTCCACCTGCTGTTTTGATAACTAAGAAAATGAAGTATTACTAAAAAACAAACCAGAATTCTGACAGCAGTAAAAGAAATTATCAGTTGTGACCTTGCCATTGTGTGAAATTTTTATGACAGTCAAAAGTCTTTCAGACAGTATTTGAAAATACAACATTCACATATTTACAAAAGAACCACAGCCATAGCCCACTTTTGAAAGTAGGGGGCAGAGAAGGACAAAAATCTCACTACTTAAATGTAGCACTACGTAGTTTCAGAAAAGCTGCTACACCTGCACAGAAAGCTTTCTGTGGTTTCCTTCATGATGATAAAAGTCTGGTGACCTGTACACCTGTTCCCTGTTTTTTTTTTCCCCTTACTTAATAGTTTGCATCTACTTGCACAGCATTATTTAAGCTCTCTATTTACTCTAAACGTACTTAAGCAAAAAAAAAAAAAAAAAAAAAA
>VZRE01015949.1:60862-80437 GCA_013396775.1 Cephalopterus ornatus
AAAAAATACAAAAAAAAAAAAAAAAAAAAAAAAAGTAAAAAATTCTAGAGGCCTTGTAGCTCACATTTCCAACAAATTTGCAGTTGTTACTTTTAAGAGCTCTGAAACACTTTTCCTCTGAATGTCAGGTTCTCAGTGACCAACACAGTAGTCGAAACTTGACTTCTACAAAGTTCAAATTAAGTTAACCCTTCATGCATTTTACCACAGTGCTCCATGCCTGCAAATATGTTATAGATGCCCTGTTTGATCTGGTTTCCTCTCTCTCACAGGTGTGCAGGTAAGGGGAGAACAAGGACCCCCTGGTCCCCCAGGCCCTGCTGGACCAAGAGGACAACCAGGTCCTGCAGGAAAGCCAGGATTTGGAAGTCCAGGTCCCCAAGGTCCCCCTGGTCCCCCAGGACCACCTGGATTCTCTGCAGTCGGAAAGCCAGGTGTGCCAGGTCTACCAGGAAAGCAAGGAGAGAGAGGACTAAACGGTGAGAAAGGAGAACCTGGACCTCTTGGACTCCCAGGAGCAAGAGGGCCACAAGGACCCCCTGGCACTCCTGGCCCCGCAGGACTGTCTGTCCCTGGCAAGCCAGGACCACAAGGCCCTCCAGGCGCTCAGGGGCCGAGGGGCCTCCCTGGCAAGAAGGGAGAGCCAGGTATCCCTGGTATAAACGGACAAAAGGGAGAAAATGGATTTGGCATTCCAGGCCGCCCGGGTAGCAGGGGTCTTCCAGGACCACAGGGACCCCAGGGCCCCCCTGGTCCTACTGGAGTAGGGAAGCCTGGTGAAAATGGTCTTCCAGGTCAGCCAGGTCTGAAAGGTGACCGAGGTTTTCCAGGTGCACCGGGGGCGGCTGGTCTTCCTGGTCCCCAGGGTCTCCCAGGTGAACCTGGAGAAGCTGGCATCGGCAAGCCTGGGCCAATGGGACCACCAGGAGCAGCAGGCATCCCTGGAGCCAAGGGACATCCGGGACCAGCAGGCTTGCCTGGATCCCCAGGTATTCCAGGTTTTGGAAAGCCAGGATTGCCAGGGATGAAGGGACACAGAGGGCCTGAAGGTCCTCCTGGGCTTCCAGGACCTAAAGGAGACCAAGGCCCAGCTGGTGTGCCAGGAGAACCAGGGCCAGCTGGGCCACCAGGGAACATGGGCCCTCATGGACTCAAAGGTTTGCCTGGTGAGAATGGCCTCCCTGGGCCCAAAGGTGACATGGGCCCTGCAGGCCTCCCAGGACTCCCAGGGGCCAAGGGGGAACGAGGCTTACCAGGAGCAGAGGGAAAACCAGGATATCCAGGTGAGCAGGGTCTTGCTGGTCCTAAGGGACACCCGGGTCTCCCAGGTCCAAAAGGTGACACTGGCCCTGCCGGGCTACCTGGATTGCCTGGTCCAATGGGTCCACAAGGAGCCAAGGGAGTGCCAGGGATCAATGGAGAGCCAGGCCCCAGAGGGCCTTCAGGAATACCTGGGATCAGAGGCCCCATTGGCCCCCCTGGTCTGCCAGGAGCCCCTGGTGCGAAGGGTGAGCCGGGAGCACCAGGACTGCCAGGCCCAGCAGGTATTTCCACGAAAGGCTTAAGCGGACCCATGGGACCACCCGGACCCCCAGGACCTAAAGGCAGCACTGGCGAGCCTGGCTTGCCAGGGCCCCCAGGGCCTCCTGGTCCCCCCGGCCAAGCTGTAATGCCCGAAGGCTACGTTAAAGCAGGAGAGTCTCGGGAGCTATCAGGAATATCTTTCATAAAGGGAGGAATAAACCAAGCTCTTACAGGGATGCCGGTGTCTGCTTTCAGTGTCATCCTCTCAAAAGCCTACCCTGCAGCAACAGTCCCCATCAAATTTGATAAAATCTTGTACAATAGGCAGCAACACTATGACCCCAGAACAGGAATCTTCACCTGCAGGACACCTGGACTGTACTATTTCTCCTACCATGTACATGCAAAGGGAACAAATGTTTGGGTCGCACTCTACAAAAACGGTTCCCCGATCATGTACACCTATGATGAGTACAAGAAAGGATACCTTGACCAAGCTTCTGGCAGTGCTGTCATTGATCTCATGGAGAACGACCAAGTATGGCTTCAACTGCCCAATTCAGAATCCAATGGTCTCTACTCCTCTGACTATGTTCACTCTTCTTTCTCAGGTTTCCTGTTTGCTCATATCTAACAACATCCCACTTACCCTGTCCTGACACACTCTCCTTCAGACCATTGTAACTGGGGGCTGATTTGATTCATCATTAGCGTTTTGTGGCAACTTCAATGTTGCAAAGGGAACAGAGGAGGGAATGAGGAGGTGGAGAGTTCAAACCTAGTAGAATAATATTGTATGTTTTTAGAGAATTGTCATAAAAAATTTGTTTCAAATGATGATCAATTGTCTGACTAAATGCAACATTAAAGTTTTATGAATTAATCTAATGCGCTAGCCTCTTTTTTTTCTTTTCTTCTAAAAGGAAAATCAGAATTTGTAACTATCACTTCTCATAACACATAAAGGATTCTAGATCATACTTAACTATACTTGAATTAACTGAAGGTATTTTATTCAAAGTAAATGGTCTCAAATACACTGCAGTCATCACAACAGCTGGATAATATACTTCAGGAACATTCTGTGGCCAGCTTCATCTTTAAGCTATCAAACAGGACTCAAGAATAACAACTCTAATACAGTGCACATCATATCACAGTTTTCATTTAGTTACAGTCTTCTTATTAATGAATAAGTACCTTAGGGAAAGGTAGATTTACAAATTACTACATGTTACTGAAGATCTAAGACTTTCACAATATGAAAAAGCAACCAGATCGAAACCTTGAAATCCACTTAGCTTTCTTTGATGCACATTGCTGCAACAAACATGTTCAATATTTTTATATCTCCTAATACTCTGTAAAAACAGAATATTTAAAGTACTGTAAAATAACTCTCACAAAATCCAAATGCTAAGAACGTATCTTCACAAGCATTCAGACACTTACAAAATCAGAACAGATCAGATTCAGACACTTACAAAATCACCCCAAAACTGGAGATAATCCTTGCCCTGAATTTCCCTGAACTGTTCATTCCTTTAAAAAACAATAATGTGGGGAATATATTTTACTTATTTGGTAAATTTAGACCAGAATGGCAGTAATTAGTCAGCAGACATAACCATATTTACCATATCTACACACACTCATGTCTCATATACATTAGACAGGTCATTAATGTGTTATGGTACTTCATAAAGAGTATATGGCATAAAGTAAGTTAGCTTATAAATTATGAAACCATAATAATTTGATTGCACATTTCTTCCAATTACCAGCTACTATTCATGTGCTTTAAAAGTATCATATACAACATAACCTTATGAACTCTTAAAACCACTATAGTTAGCTTTGCTTTTTTAAACAGAAGCACTAACAGTACGTAGGCCTATGTTTAAAAATTTTGTAGTATTACTATTTCTCCATGAAAGCAAACTTGAAGCTTGTTATGTTGTGTACATTTGAAATCAGCAATTTCCTAAGTACTTGATAATATGCTAGGATTAATAAAAAAAGCTAAGATACCTTTTGCTTCATTAGCAAAGCTATATAATGTTTTGAAAACTCTAAAGACCTACCAAGAAAGTAACTTGAAGAATTTTTTTTTCTCCTCTTATTAAGTGCTGCAGGATAAGGAAGATTGTGGTTTAGGCTATACTTCAGTATAATAACAAATGCTTAAATAAAGAATGTAACATGACATCTACTTATTTTAGCAGTCAAGGGGACATAGGCAAGCAAATTGATACTACTATTATAAACACCACACATAAATATTTGTATGGAAATAAAACAAAGAACGGTATCCTACTTTATAAATGGCAACCATGCAACATTTTTCTTTCAAGCCAAAATAAAGCTCCAGACACTTGAGTCTGATTTGTCTATTCCCACTTTTCTAGCTTAATGTTTTAGGCCAAATACTAATTATAGATCTCTTAAGAATAATCTCTTTTTTGCACTAAAAATGTTTTCCTGTGCAGCCACTCACATTAGTTCAACAGCCCTTTCCAGTATTTTAACACAGCATGTGCTGCTGCCCATACATTCAACCAATGTGGAACTTTTGTTTCAGAAACAAATAGAGGGACTGGGTACAGGAGCTGGAAAGTACGACTTAGCAGTTGTGAGGTTTCTGGTTAATTACTTTACATATGAAACATATGCCAAAGAAACATGTTCAAAATTTTGGGAGATGTTTGGTGCTCATTACTGTCCTGTGATTCCAATTAACTAACAAGAAACTGGGCCCAGACAATATTCTTAAAAGCACAGTTCACTAACCCTTATAGTCCATCCACTTTAAATCAGGTTTTGTCCTTTAACAGCTTTGTTCCTTGAACACGTAAGATTTCAAATAAGTCCACAGCTTGGTACCATATGCCCATTCTTTTTAAGTCTTTTCATAATTGCTCAGATGTTGCATCATTAAGAAAGAAACTCTTAAAACTGAAAAGCTAGAGACTACACAGCAAACTGTATAGTCACAAGCACAACTTATACTTTGCTTTTAGGTTTGGATTCTCAATTTAGAGAGTTCCTTGAGAAGGTCTGTAAGATCTCTTCTCTGTGGTGATCAGTGACAGGACCAGAGGTTACGGCCTGAAGTTGTGTTAGGGGAGGTTTAGGTTGAATATTAGAAAAGGGTTCTTTATACCCAGAGGGTGTTTGGGCACTGGAACAAGCTCCCCAGGGAAGTGGTTACAGCACCAAGCCTCACAGTGTTCAAGAAGCATTTGGACAATTCTCTCAGGCACATGCTGTGACTCTTGGGGATGGTCCTGTGCAGGGCCAGGAGCTGGACTCAATGATCCTTGTGGGTCCCTTCCAACTTGGCAGATTCTGTGAAGACTTTTCAGTTTGAGTTTAATATTTTCTCCACATGAAGATCAGCAATCTACCTAAAGCCCTTCCAGAAATCTCATCGCTTCAGGACCATGGGCAGTAGAGGAAAGAAAATTCAACATGAGATTAAAATGAAAACATAAGAGCCTGTAATAGTACAAAAATCACTTCCAAAGAAGTACTGAAATTCCTGAAGCTTTAAGTCATCAAAAACACGAAGCAACCAAACAACCCCTTCTGTATTTAGCTGGAAACCACAGCAAAGAATGCAATAAGTTTACTTGCTTCTTTGTTGCAATTTTCACAGTTAAGACAAATAAGGATATCTCATCATTGCTACATCAACATTAGGAATTCTTTTGCAGAATTTTTTGAGGATTCTTTCTTTCTTTCTTTCTGGCCAGAAAGGCACCTTTGTTTTTTGTTTTTCATATTTGAAGTTGCATATTAGAGATAAATCACAGACATCTACATTTATAACCTTCTGCCAAGACCATAAATTTGTGATCGAAAATGTATGTATCCCATCAAGCCTTCTTATGCACAATTTATGAAGTCTGCTGCCATATCAGTCATGATCTTTTTACTTCCCAAATGAAATATAATCTTATGAACTGATTGAAAATACTACAAATACATAATTTTAACTATATAACCACAGATACTACAGTTTTCAGAAGTGTCAGGAAAATTACAGGGAAAGACAACTATGTAGGAGAGAAAAAGTAGCCTTTAAGATAAGAAATTTGCTTTAAGAAGTTATATCAGGCAACATTTGTCTAAAAAAAAGCTATTGATTTTTCTGTCAAAAAATTTATCAAATCAGAAATTTTTTACAAGGAAATAATTCTACAACTCAAGCTCTCAATAGTGCTCTGAAGAGCAAACTTTGTCTCCAGAACACGTTGAGGACCTCTGTCCACACATCTTACTAGTATAAAACACATTGCCCCAAGACATTTTCTTTAACATTGCTTTTTACTAACGTCTATGGGACATGGTCTAAATGCAACACATACAAGGTAACAGTAATCACTGTCCAGTTGCAAAATATTCCAGTAATAAATTAAAGATTTACAAAACAGATTCTCACATCAGTGTGTTTATTGCTATCTGACATCACGCTTTTCTGACAGTAATGTTTCATAGATTTTCTTTTTTTATTTTTTAGAGTTATTTTTCAAAAAGGAATGTCTGAATAACACAAGACTATTCCGGAACCCTCTTTGTTTCCTTTTGCAAGCCTCAGTTCTTCACTTCTTTACAAGTAGAAGAGTGGGTTAATACACTTCATCAAGCTGAGTCAGCACAATCATGCCTATCTGAAAGAGCCATCCAAAAAAAATATCCTAGGGCAATTATCTAAGGCAATTACCATAGCTAAGACAATGAAAAGCAAAACCTATCAGACACCTGATTATGATCAAAAAAAATTATGTGAAAAAGAGAAGGGACATAGAGAAACAAGGGCATACTGACAACAAATCAAAGTGAACTGCAAACACTTAGTGGATTTCAAAAAATAAAATGGTCAGTCGTTCTGCTCTGTCACTGACAATGGCACCACTAAGACGGCATTTCAAGCTGGGAACTTCGCGTCTCCTCAACTGACCACTTAATAAGTTTGCTTTTGAAATTTTACCTTGACTAAGTGTTAATGAGCACTGCTTTTCTCCCAAGGGTTAAACCCTCTACAAAACATGGAATTAAGTCAAATGCCTGTGATTTTCAGGCCAGGTTCTGAGCTATGAAAGACAGTGGGGCTTCCTGGTATGTAGATCTTGGAGCCGCATTTAGGTATTTCCTCAAGAAGTTATGTTAGACATCCAATTGAGAAAAATAAAATCTCTTTGGCAGAAGCTTGTGATAGAAGATCAGTATGGTTATTGTCATTTCACAGAGGCCTGAAGCAAAAAGAGATGCTCCATGGGACTATCAGTGCTAAGTGATACAGGAAACGATTACTCTCTGGTTCTTCTGACTCCTTGTTCAGTGCTTTATCTACTAGACCACGCTATTAAAAGGAAAATAAAACCACTATGAAGCCTTTCAAAGTGATGTGTGACAGAGTGCCTCACTTTCCTGTATTACAGTATTTGAGCAGTGTAAATAATCTGCATAGTTTCACTTCTTTATAGAGCTTTATCCAATAAAACTCGTGCCTATCAGTCACTATCCTTTCCTGTATTTTTAACACTCTTATGCATGAGCCTCTGATAAGAGCTAGAAAAGATTAAGTCATATCACACATCTCTTTGCAAATTCCAGGCTTACATAAACAAATAGGTACCTAATAGGTAGATATAAGCATAAACGTTCACATGTACACACAAGCAGACACTTACATATAAATAAACCGGAGCTGTTATTTGTATGATTTCAAAGATTAGACTGACTTTTTTTGGATCTCATTAGTTCCCAAAGAAAACTTCTAAAAATTATTCTTTTTGCTAAATGCTGCATGATCCACACTGTTTAAAACAAAGGGCTGTCATGATTTGAAAAAAGAATTAACAAAAATGCTAAAAAAATAATCAGAGCTGATTACAGCTACTTTCACATCAGCAGAAAACAAAGGACACATTTATTTCATGTCTGAATGAAGTCCTAGGCAAATCCATAACTACCGATCCCAGTCTACGCTCCAATGGAAACACAGTAACAACAAACAAAATACTTCAAGAATATCTTGCTGTCTTTTACAATATGCGCCCTGACATCAACTTCTATTTTTGTTTGAAATCTCTCTGTAACAATTTTGTCAATTACATTTGAAAGGAATACAACAAGGAGGACATCTCAGGTGAGCAAAAAGTAAGTTTTAGGAATTAAAATTACACTCATGCCTAATGAATGTTGCATCAACCAAGGTAATTCTAATAGTAGTTCAGAATTCAGAACTGAGTTGCATGTAATTGTTTTACAAAAAAAAAAATTGTTAAATATAATTTCAATTAACTGTGTGCACACTCAATGGTTAGCCTTTATTATTGGCTTAGTATTTTATATGCCTAATAGAAACTTTGAAGTTATGTCTGTGAAAGAAGAAAAGTAATTTCTAGCTGATGGGCATCTCAGATGTTTTCCAATTCTAATTTATATTACAGTATTATAAGGTTGGCTTTAGGTGGAGGAAGGCTGTTATAAAAAAATCAGTTCTCTGCAACTGTTAGGAAATTTATAACAAAATAAAAATCTCACTATCGTGTGAATACTATGTGAAGAATTCTAGGCAAAACTAGAGTGCTACAGAAAATCCTAAAACACTAGTTAGTACTTGAATTTTCCCAATGTATTTCTGATTGTATTTCTGATTTTAGATATGATTACAAGATCATAAAGGAATAGATTCAAAATACAGTTCGAGGATGTTCACATTACCATACTAAGAAACCATTTTTCCTCTCAATTGAGTGAAATAGCACATCACAAATGTTATTAAAGATGGCAAAACACTTTCAGCTAAATGCAATAGAAATAGTAATGATAAAGATGATCTATTCCAAGAAAACCTGTGTCTACTATACAACTGTTTGTAAACTTGAAAAGTAAACGCCGTGTTGAGTAGCCCATAGCTTACTTGCAAATGTATTTGCTCTGGCAAGCTCATGTGATATTTTCAGCAATTACAGTGAGTCTTCAGCGAACCCACTTACCTTTAAAAGCTGATATTTTATAATTATGTTGGATAGCTGCCACCATGTCCTTCCAGAAGTCATATTTTTTCTGACCATCATGCTGTAAGTGTCAAAAGGAACCTAGTCATTATATCAATTATCAGCTATTACAAGCATTCATACTGAAACAGTGACAGGAATGCCATGAATAAACAAAATCACATGGAGTAAAATAGTCTTAAGGCAGTAGGATTCAGGACATCAGGACTCAGTACCCAGCTTAACTCAGGGTAACTGCAGACAAGTTATCTCCCTGCTTAGGAGAGTTATAGTGGGGAGAGGACGGGAAAAGGAGAAATGATTCATAGTTGTGAGGAACTCTAAAACACTACAGCAAAGAGGGGCATTAGATAGAAGAGCAACTTGCAAAATGAGCAATGCCACTGACATTTGGGAAAAAGAAGCGCTTATACTGAACGTAATTAGCCGGCTGACTTTGTCTACAGCCTGGCACTCGAATTACCTTTCCACCCTCAGAACAGGCAAATCCCTTCACTGTAATTTAGAGGTAATGCGCTTCTGCCAACAGGGCCAGCCCAAACACCATATGAAATACTCATCCAGAAGCCCGGCTGAGCAGCACTTCATTGCATTGTACTCTGAAGACTGCCAAACCCCAGCTCTGGCAGAAGGACCTGTGAAGGTGATCTGTGTTTATGAACAGCCTCTCACTGTGCCTAGAAAGCTTCCCAGGCAGAGAGGAGAGCCGGCTGTCCCTTCAGCATCTCATAAGGGAGAGGAAAAACTTCTCAACCAGCTGAGCCCACAGCACTATCAAACTCCACAAATTTTAAGAGTGATGAATTAAACAGATAAAATTACACAGCCATCCAGCATTACAGAGGATTAGCTGCAGAGCCTGTAACAGGTGCTCAGAGTTACACAGTAGCCCAGCAGCAGTAGTATCCTCTTTGAGTTTATACGTCACGGAAAGTTACTCTGCAGTGCCATTACAGGATTTCCACACCTACATTAGGATAAATTTCAAAGCAACTGTTACTAGACTTCAGGGTATGGCTGCCCTCTCTGTATTGACCTCACTGATGCCTGAATAATGACCCATTTTGTAAGAATAAAGCATTTTCTAGAGAGGGAAACATTCAGAAACTCAAAACCCAAACAACAACAAACCAACAAATAAACCCTTAACATCACCCAACAAAAACATGTTGTTTATATATACTGAAGCAAACTGCTATTTCAGGCCTAATCTGCCATGGAGGCTTCCAGATAAACAGTTTGTCCTTAATTTTACAACCAGCAAGTCACACAAACAAGGTCTTTTATGCACAACTAACAAGCAATACGGCAGTTTGCTTATCATCCAACAGCTCTATAGGTTAAGAGCAGGAAAGATACAGTGCTGTGGCACTGTAATCCATTTTAATCCATTCCTACAGAAAACTGCCACAGAAATACATTAAAGAACTAATAAAGAGAAAAGGTTTCATATATCAGACTTTGGTTAGCTGCTAACCAAGGTTTATTATTCAAAGTTGAGTACAGGAGATACTGGGGATCATCTGTCTAGTGGCAATGGAACTAGCCTATGCCATCACTAACCTTAAGACAGACAGATTCAACTCTCTACTCCCCTCATACTCCATGTGGCTGACTTACTTCTTAATTTGGGGTTTTGTCTTCTTTGCTTGTTTCTCTTAAAAAAATCAGTTCCTCAGAGTGCTGTTTTGAGGACAGATGGATACTAGTTTAAAAGTGGGTACACTTCCTTCAAAACATTTGAATTCAGAGAAGACTAAAATAACCACCAAACTAATTCCTTGCAAATCTTCAGCTGTTGCAAACAAGACGTAAAGGAAAATTGACTGATTCCCAAAAAGCAGAGAGAAAACTGTAAGCATGACCATGTAGTCCACCATGATTCTGGTGTGATTACCAAATGTGATTTCACTAGTTGAACTATTAAGACAAAGCAATATTTTGTGTAGCTTTTCAGTGTGAAGATCGAAAACATCAAGAAGCTCCCCTGCTTTGTCTGAAAATACATAAGAGTTCTGGCTCTGGACACAGTAAAAGCAGGTACATTTTAAACAGCACAAGGCAGTTCAGCATCCAACTCCTGTCTAAACCCATTCTGAATCCAAACTTAGTACTTCTTTCATCTGCTTGCAGTAGAAAGCCTTCCTGATCCTAGAATGTTGTCTGGAAAAGGTAAGGAAACAGCACTTACTAAACAGTCTCAGAGAACAGGAAACAGAAGACTCTGCTTTCTTTTAGAAATGTGGAAGAGGAAAATATGATGGTTTCGAACCCCTAGGATGCAGCATTTTGCAAGCATGAGTACTGGGCTGGAGAGGCTGACCACCTCCTGCCTTGCATTTTTCTCATCTGGTTGATGCTAACCTTCCAGGAAGTTACCGTAGCCCTCCTGTTGAAACTGGGCAAACATCCAGTAAAATACTCAAGTACTGTTAGCTGATAAAGAGGGTGCATGACCCACTTCTGGTAGCCTTCTGGAGAAATGGCACAGGTTTAATTCTCTCTGGCTGAAGATGGCACTGGCCCCAGATCAGTGCTGCAGCTTGTGAACTAGTAACTGGATGTGAACACACATGCTAAGATGCACTTTCTCCCTCAATAAGTAGATGATTTGTGCTGTCTAAATTAAATACAAAATAAATTCAATACAGGTGTTACAACTGAGACAGAGTTCTAAGCTGTGAACAGCTTAGAGGAAGGAGATTAATCAGGGAGAAAATTAAGAGTCTTATAGAGCATCTGTCCTCCATGCTTCCCTGGTAAGGTAGTTTTAGCTAACTCTTCATGCAGCACGCAGGCAGCAATCTACTCAGCAGGCTATTTTGGAGTGAAGGCTAAAGCATCAAACCAGTTAATATCCAAAGGAACCCCAGCTACTCATCACACAGCTGTGACTTTTATTCTGCACACAGAGTTTAGTATTGAAAATTTTCAGGGCAACAGCGTGTTGGTACCTTTAGCCAGAAGATTACATCAGTACTCTTTGTCACTAATATAGTTACTGTATGAGAAGAACCCTCTCCTACCTCCAGGTGCAAGTTAAAGATTCAAACCTTGTTTTACACAAAAAAACAATTATCATCAAACTTCAAAGGTAGAATTTAGGACATTCTATCTAAAAAGCATTGAAAAGGTTCAAGTAATTGTACTTTCCACCTTGAGAATTTAACCTATTGTTTAGCAGAGAAATAAAATAAAAAGACACTATCCAAGAGGTGTAATTACATCTGTGCACACAGATCAATATATTTAGGACAAAAACAAGCTTAAAAAATGATGGAAGGAAGTTTTCAACTTATTAACAACTTGCAAATTGTGTCATTCAGAAGACTTACATAGTATTTAATTCGAGTACCATCAAGTATAATTAAAGGAGACTTTAAGAACTATATTCAGCACATCACAGGGAAAACTTGAGGAAACAGTATATTTCTATTAGTATCCTAGTTATTTGTGCCCTCTGGTGGAAGTACTTTTATTCTGAACACGCCATATAGCTCACAATTATCTTCACAGACAACTTTAATACACTAAGTGCAACAAGAAAACTTCCAAACGAGAAAAAAGCTAAAGACCTTGATGTTGTTCAATACATTATTTGTATGCATTTAATAATGCATGCAAGAAGTTTGGTGGTAGGAGAAAAAGATAATGCAATACTTGATTTTCAAACAATCCACTTCTTACCTGATCTAAGCTGTCCACAACCCTTGCACACAAGAGAGCTCCTGGCAGGTCAAAATAATTATCATACAAATAGTATTTGGCTGGAAAAAATAATTTAAAAAATATACTTTTTAAAAATTGTATGCTTCAATCACAAATAACAACTACATTTAAATAATAACATAAGCTCCTATTTTGATTTTACTAGTAATGAGCATTATCTGTTTCTCAGCCTTTTTTTAGCCTGTATTACCACTTCTGATTCTCAAAATAGGCAACTAAAAGTTGTTTACCTGTATCAAGGCACTGAGATTTTAAAAATACATTCCAAGGTTCTAAAAGTTAAAGTGAAAGAAAAGGGGAGAACCTTGAGTTTTAAGAGTCAGGACAGTATCATTCAACTCTTCCAAAATACCTGTTTCCCTAGCACAGAGAAAGCATCTGAGAAGTTGTTTAATAGACAACTGGACAGGTCTTACATATGGTGATGTTCTTTGAGCACACACGCTGCAGACAGCACCTTAGCCCAAGGGGAGCCATGCTCACATTATTACATGAATACCCAAAACAGAACTATATGAGGAGATTGCAAATGTCTCCCCAGACTAAGGTCATGTTCAACAACTCTCTCCTAGGAGTGAAATTACTTTTTTTTTCATGATCTTGTCTGTGCTATCTCTCAGGTATATTAAAGAACAAGCCAAAAAATGGGGATTAACATTCACAAGAGACCAACTGCATGCTTCAAGGAAAAAGAAAGGCACATTTCCCATATGACCAAAGGAAACCTTTCTCTTCCTCCCTGTTGCAAAAGATTACCTGCAGGTTAGAATAAGCATGTCAGCAAAATCTCAAGGAAAGTAACACCGTTACATAACAAAAGGCAACTTAACTGAGCACTTTCCCTGTGCTACTCACAGCTGCCAAGATCAAAGCAAAACAGAAAGGAAACAGAGCGAGAATGCAATCATAGCCACAGTGCCTTCATGAACTCCTATCTCAAAATCAAGAAACTTCAACGGCAAGGGGAGATATTTTGTTTCCACACTCACTCTGTTCTTTGCACCTGCACCTAGGCCTCCAATAACAGCACTGATGGTAATAAGTCAACAGTTAACAAAAATTTAATATTTGCCAAATATGTCCTAAATAAGATAGGATATCAACCAGCAGGTGGTGAGCAACTGTATTGAGCATCACTTGTCTCCCTTGGGCTCTGTTGCTCTCTCTCCTTCCTTATCACTACAACAATTATTATTAGTATTATTAGCATATTTATTATTATAACATTTAATTTTAATTATTAAACTGTTCTTATCTCAACCCACGAGCTTTATCGTTCTTTCTGATTCTCCTGCCCACTAGGCCTGGGCAGGGAGGGAGTGAGTGAGCAGTTGCATGCTACTTAGTTGCTGGCTGGGGTTAGTGGGTATACTGGTAGTGTGGGTCTACTTCAAAAAGGGACAATGTGCCCACCACTATAACCAAAACATGCCTATACTGTCAGCTCATTTGTCTTATCATTCGTGAAACAAATTTAAGCTGAACTCTAGAATTATAAGTTGAAAATACACAAAAATCAAGTCTCCCCCAATACATTTACCTTTACATTTATATTCCAGTAATTCTCAGCTCAAGTATTTTTACAATTTTGTGGTAACTGTGAAGCATGATCCACTGAAGGGGCCAGAGCAATTTGAAAGAAGGGGACATGCTAAAGTATGCCTACCTGTGCGTGAAACCATTCCACTGACTGTATTAAAATGCTTCCACTCCCTCCTTCCATACATCTCCAGGATCTCTTCAGGTGTCATGCTCTTTGTACCATGGCTTGCTCTATTCAATGCATTAAGTTGTTCATAAAAGAAAAAAAAAAAAAAGGAAAAAAAAAAGAAAATGTTTGAAAACATCCAAATTACTACTTCTGCAAAGTAACACACTGCAACAGAATACTGCAGTGCATGCAAGTTGATCAAAACTGACTCTCTTTATAGCTCAGAAGTTTCCCAGGACCTAAGCTTTTATCATATACATTTCAGTTTTTGATAAAAGCCTTACTACACAAAGGTTTGGTTGGCTGGAGGCACAGCTACTGTGCCTCACCTGCTAACACAATCACTCTGTATTGCTCGAATGTTTTCAATTGTGTGAGGACACTCGCTATACTTGAGCTATCAATATACACTGCACAATAAAGCACAGTGCAGAAAGCCTATACATCATTCTGAAGCCCCGTAACATTCACAGAATGCAGGGCAGAACTATGCAAAAGTGCTAGTTTGAGCCCTGCAAGCAGCCCTTTACTACAGAAGTACACGTAAACCTTTTTAGGAATTAAAAATTAATGAGTTTGACCACCAAATTGGGCCCCATTTTGAAGTAAATGCAGGTAATGCCAGGCAAAGTAATCCTGTACTACTCTTGCCATTAATAAGGTACACACTTTAATCTTGAATTCTACATTTAGTACTCCAAAATTCATGCTATTAAATGGATTTTGGGATACACAGCAATGACTCAAAGGTATTTCTTTCTTGAATGAGTTCTGATTTTCCCTAGCATCTTCAAGCTCCTTCACCCACATGCCATCAGAAAAAATAAAAAGTAGAGTTTGTCTTGCATACTAAATTACAGAGTTTTTCATTCTAGAACAAAATAAGGGAGAAATGGGGCTGGGACTAATATCCTTTAGGTATATTTACTTGTCAGATTTTTGATTCAAAATACCAGTATACTATGTTTAAAAACAAAACAAAAAGGAATGAAAGAGGAGCTAAGGATGTACCAAAATGACAACTGAAAGCAAAATATAGCTTTAAAGAGAAAAACACCCCGAATTCCAAAAGTGAATGTGTCAGTTTCTGTGTTTAATTTATCTCAAACTATTTAAATTATACATTGTAAGCCTGCAGAATTTTAAACATATATGGTACAAAGATGATAGTGTTCCCATCATTAGCATTAGTCATTAGCACTGCCTCCAAGTCAGGTTACTCACAATCCAAAGAAAAACCTCATTCCAGATTTTACCAGAACTGGACAAAGAGTACATTGGTAGCTGCCAAAAAAGTGAATTTACTTTCAAGAAATGTGCCCTCAGAATCTCTGATTTTTTTTAAAAATGATATATTATTTACTACGAGCTAACATGGAAACATAACAAAAAGATGGCATGAGTAACATTAAGAGAAACTGAGCACTACATTACTAAAGATTATTTCAACTTCTACATCTAATAAATGAATGCATGCTGAAATTAGTATTTTAAATATTTATAAAATTGAAGATGGCGTTTAGAAAAGGGATAAAATTTTGGCATATTTAACAACACAATTTATATTTGGATTTTTTTAGGTGAGGCACAGTGCGCGCAGAACTGTTCCCACCCTTTACTCCTAAGGTTCATCCGTCAGGGCCTAGCAAGCTTGGATGGTGGCAGTGAAACCCTTAGGACGTAGGTTTAATTAGTGACCTTCTCTTAGATGGATGACCTTAGAGGGCTAAGCAAGCTCCATCTGCCCAGGTTTGAAGTTAGAGTTGTCCTTCTCCTAGGATGACTGCCAGAAGGCTAACGAGCCCATCCTGCCCATGGACACATTTTATTTGTTCCCTCAGTTTTGACCTGTCGGGCATGGGAGGCCTGGAGACACACTATCCACAACGCTACTGCTTCTTTTGAGTATACACACAGGATCACTCTCGAGGAGAAAAGACAACGCAGAAAGAACCGCGTCGGTACCACCTGGGGAGCCATTCTGCAGTGCCTTTTGCAACCGGACGTGTCTATCTCGCATTGGCCTTTTTAGCCATCAGAGCGCTTGTAGCAAGCGTGGGTAGAGTTCTTCACAAATCTTCGTTCACGAAGGCTAGCCATGATGATGATTATATTTAATAATATAGACCTCACCGTAAATATTACCTTAAAACTGTTCCATCTTCTGCAAGTTTCAGGAAGTTTCCTTCTTCAATGTCCAACACCAAGCCTTTGCAACTAAGAATAATTTGATTTTAAGGAAGAAAATAAAAATTAATGGTTTCAGAGGAATGCCCTCTTATCTATCAGTGATATGCAGCTACAGAAGCTATGGTGCTTCTGTAGCTATGATGCTACACAAAACCATGCAAGTCACAACCTTTCAAATACTTTCTTGTTTGAACAATGCTCTACATAAGCAAATACATATTATTACAATGAGGACTGGATTTTACTTACATAGCAAAATTCTACTGAAAAAATCCAATTCCACCGTTCAGTGACTGTTCATATAGATTGGTTACAGGAATAAGTTCCAAACATATACAACCGAGTCACTTCTGTTAAAGAAATTTTTTTTTGGTGGCAACTCCTCTGCTTATTATTACTAGACTGGTAACACCAGTTATTATGGGAAAGAGGGGTAGAACACTGCTCTAAATGAGGCAACTGAATAACCAAAGAACACATGAAGCAGAAGTATTGCCATGCTAGCCAGCACTAACAAGGGCAAGAGTTGACACATAGGAGAGACACTCAGCAAGAGTTCCTAACTCTCCCTAATCAATTTGTATCTTCCAGATAATTAAACCTACATTTACTTAGGTTGTTTGAAAAATTAGTTCAGAGTTCAACGGTTAGAACACAAATGAATAAACGAGACTGAAAAAGTAATGACACCTTCATCCTCTTATAAGGCACCCAAAAGAAAGAACATATGACATGAAGGCAGCAAGCAGATCCCAAACTTTCATGAATGATACCTGGGCTAGCAGCACCAACACACAGCTACCAGCACTGGGGCTTTTAGGTCCACATTAATGAACCTCCTGCTTCAATAACAGATCGAGCCCAAGACATCTAGATCTTAACAAAGGATCTCTTGAATCAGGCCTCAAAATGTGAGAAATAGATACACTGATTGTCTCATGGAAGTTGAAATCAATCTCATTGGAAACTGTCCAGTCAAATATTGTAAAAACCATTACACAAGAATACACACATTATTTAATTAAAAAATCTGTGTATCTTTCCTAAAAAAATCTAGTGATTACCTGGCTTTAAAGTCCCCACCGCCATGGCCTAGTAACAACCTATGAAAGCTTGAAGATCAAAGATTTGAGTTCAAGGTCCTGCTCAGAGACCACTGAGTTCAGAGCAGGAGCTTGCATTTCAGTCTTTTGTATCACAGCTTTGGGCCTGACGCCACCAAAGAGCTACCTACTTGCGCATCACCTTTCCTTGGTTTCTCAGAAGGCTGTTGGGATTATTGTGCCTTACACAAACAAAACCACATCTGTCAAGATAAAAATTACTAAATTCTGATGGTTACTGGATTTACCAGTTGAATAGAAGGTAGAAGACAAAGAAGCTACATAAGAGAGTAAGTCAGACTAAAAGGTTTGTGTCCAGACAGCTAAAAGCACAGACAAAGCAAGCTCGGATGCTCAGTTCTCTCTTCAAAATACCATGTTAGAAGTATATCATGACAAATACTTACTAGAACAAGTATTTAAAACTGTAATTTTGGATTTATCAATTGGGTTTGACATTCCTAACAGCAACTGCGTAGTAAGAGAAGCTGTTTTCCAAGTTTTGTAAAAGTTGCATAAAGGAAGTTATGAAAAACATTTCTGTTATCTTCGGTGTACTCACCAGAAATCTAAGCTGTCTGGAGCTAGAGTCAACAAGTCTTCATCGTAACCCTTCTCCGTTACGAGATACTGGGCAAAACTATCATATATTAGCTACAAATGAAAAAATACATGCATTAATTATACTGATTAAGTGAGATCAAATATACTGCTTCCTTCGAAAGCGGCAAGATGCAAGTGTTAGTGCCTCCTAAGATAAATCAAACCAGAGGCCCTGGCCTACTGCCTCCACTGGGAAATAGTGCCTAAGGTTATTTCTGTCATGGCTGGAAAACACACAAGAGTTCTGGTGTACCATGTACGGTACAATTAAGTTTGCAACATTCTACCTTGTGGTCCCTGTGCTTCAAGACTGTTGGGAAACCAAGGTGGTAAGTACTTAAAGACTAGTCACTATTTCCCCCTCACCAGTCCTTTCTGTTTTTCAATTTTAAATGTCATGCTTACTGAGATTCAACAAGCAGCTTCCAAAAAAATAAACATTTAACCTTAGGGGACATTTTTAAAGTACTTAAAGGAATATATTTTGAAGGAAACAGGCAGCTACTAAATAAACAGTTATTATTTCAAAGTTCAGAAAGAACATTGTAAAGGCTTAGTATGACTGTCAGCAATTTATTAATGTACTGTGCTAGTAAAGCTGTACAAGAAGATCTAAGGAGATGCTGCCATGTCCTTAAAGACCATCCAAAAATAGCTATTGCTCCCTTTTTGTCATGCTTCTTTCATTAAAGCTGTTCCCTGGCCTTTTATCTTTAATTACAAAAGCTGCTCTTGGAATTAATATGAATAATGTCTGAGAAAGACAAATATGAAGGCCAATGCTGAAAGAGTAAGAACTAACTATGTCTTCAGCTGTGCCTGTCAGCCTTTAGAAGTATTTTTTAATTCTAATAAATAAGGAGGCATGCAAAAGGCACGTGTCAGTCTGCCTCTGTGTCCTGTGAAAAGATGAAGACTGAACCAAGTCTAATAAACTTTTTTTGGGTTTTTTCCTCTATTTTGTTCATTGGTTGGTTAGGTTTTTTTAAAACTCTTATAGTTATCAAGTCTAATGTTTGTTTTCATCAGACAAAATTTTCACCACCAAGAACGTGCTTGTGTAAGATATGACGTAGTGTTGTGTGGCATAACAGGAAGAACATGGAAGGCAAGCCTAGAGTTGTACAGTTTCCAGCTAGACACAGGCTTATACGTTTCCTTGCTTCTATTGAAAAGTCTTTTGTAAGGAAGATGCCTTTCCATGGAATTTCACTCAGAGCTAAAGGAAACCATGCACTTTTTCAACACAGGATACACTGCACAATACCTATTAATAAATGGGCTGGCTCATAAACAGTTTTTTCTATACCAAATTCTGAAATATCCTGCAATTAGCATTGGAGTCCTGTGCAGCGCAAAATGTACTGTAGGTGAATGGAGACAAATTATCATGAGCATACATTACACAAGATAGCTCCGAGGCAGAGTCCTGACATCAACAAAGAAGGACGAGTCAATGAAAGAGTACCAGGCAGTTTAAAAAAAAAAAAGTGCCAAGGGCGGGAAGGCACAGCACATGACAACAGTTCCTCTCCGAAAAGGTCAACAGAGCTAAGTCAGAGGTGCTGAGTTTCTCTAAGCTCGATGTTTTATTATAAGCACGAGAAAATTTGCAAAGATCGCCTGTCCAAAGTGCTGCGGATTCCTCACTCTGCAGCATCTCTGGATTTGGCGGAGGGGGGTGGGG
>VZRE01015949.1:80476-108093 GCA_013396775.1 Cephalopterus ornatus
GGGGGGCTCTATCTTTACTCTCAGCACCGCTACAGCTGGGAAAGAAGAACCTTTCTCAAGGAGGAAGATATGGCTGTCCCCTTCGCTCGGGCACAGGCCTGCTGAAGAAGCGCCCGGCGAGAGATGCACTTGTGTTTCTCTTATCGTCCTAGGTTTCTCCGGGGATATTTGAGACAGCGGTCCCAGGGCTCGCTGCCTCCGCCGCGGGGGTCCCGGCCTCGCACCCCTCGGAACCGGCACTTTCCCTTTCTCTTGGACACGCGGCGGGGAGCGGAGCGGGGTCCCCCTCCCGCGGTTCCCCCCGGCCGTGCCGCCGGCCCGCACTCACCCGTGCGCTCTGCGGGAGGTGGTACCGGCAGAGCGTGTGGTCCAGGTCGAAGCCCACCACGTCGCAGTCAGCCAGGGAAAAGTGCTGCTGCATCGCCGAGCCGCCGCCGCCGCCGCCGCAGGCGGGCGGAGGAGAAGAAGGAGGAGGAGGAGAAAGCGGAGGAAGGAGCTCGGGCGGCGCTTCGGGCGGCGCTTCCTTGCGACGCGGGCGGTGCGGGGCCGAGCGGAGCGGTGCCCGCAGAACAGCCTCGCCCCGCCCCGCGCCGGCGGGGCCGCCCTCACCTGCGGCACAGCCCGTCCGCGAACCCGGCGTTTGCAGAGGCGGGCGCAGGGCGGACGGCCGGAGGCGTGCCCAAGCGCTCCGATTTGAAAAACACGTTTCCCGCCGAGGCTATGTGTGCTGGGGGAGCAGGCGTGGGAACGGAGCGTTCCTGCTCTTCTGATTTCAAGTGACTGCTTCACAAACGCAGGTCATCGGGAGGGCTTTTGCAGGGCGCAGGCGGAAAATTGAAGTCAGCATTGGTTAGTGACAGGACGGCCAGTGCCACACTGCAAGGGCCCTACCGGAGATACTTATCTGATGTAAGTGGACAAACAGTACTATACTTTATTATGCACCCTGAGCACGTTCGTGATGGCATCAAGGTGAGTGGTGCCGTCGACACTCTGGAGGGAAGGGATGCCATCCAGAGGGACGTTGACATGCGTGAGAGGTGGGACTGTGCAGACCTCATGAAATTCAACAAGGCCTAGTGCAAGGTCCTGCACCTGCTTCGAGGCAATCGTGGGAACAAAAGCAGGTTGGGCAGACAATGGACAGAAGGCAGCTCTGAGGAGAAGGACTTGGGGGTGTTGGTGGACGAGAAGCTCGACATGACCCAGCAATGTGCACTGGCAGCCCGGAAAGACAACCATGCCCTGGGATGCATCAAAAGAAGGTCAAGGGAGGTAATTCTGCCCCTTCTATGCAACTCTTGCTGTGTCCAGCTCTAGGGCCCTCAACAAAAGAAGGATGTGCACCTGCTGGAGCAAGTCCAGCATAGAGCCATGGAGATGACTGGAGGGCTGGAGCACCTCTCCTATGAAGACAGGCTGAGAGAGATGGGGATGTTCAGCTTGGAGAAGAGAAGGCTTCAGAGAGACCTTACAGCAGCCTTACAGTACTTAAAAGGAGCTTATGAAAGAGCTGTAGAGGGACTTTACACAAGGGCATGTAGTAACAGAAAAAGGGGTAATAGCTTTAAACTGAGGGTAGGTTTAGATGAGATACAAGGAAGAAACTCTCTCCTGTGAGGGTGATGAGGCAGTGGAACAGGTCACCCAAAGAAGTTGTGGATACCTTCTACCATGAAGTGTTGAAGGCCAAGTTGAATGGGGCCCTGAGCAGCCTGGTCTAGTGGAAGCCCCACTCATGGCATAGGGCTTGCAACCAGATGATCTTTAAGGTCCCTTCCAATCCAAACCATTTTATGATTCTGTGATTATCAAAGGCCCTGCAGGGTATAAGCAACTCTATACAGTAAACATGCTTTGTTGTACATTTAGCTGCAGAAAAACCAAAACCCCACAAGTAACCAGCTACCTTTTTATTTATTGACAGTTTTGGTAATCAAAAAAAGAATAACACTAAGAACAGTACAGTCTGTGTGCAGAATACATAATCAAATGAATTTTTTAGATACCTGCTCAATAAGTTATGCCATAGTGTAATTAGTAAGAAAGTGCTGTCTGAGAGGAAGTACTGTGTTTGGAGAAAAGCAAACAAGTGAGAGTTATATTGATGTAGTCCTGTTCTCTATAGTTGAACTTGAATATAGTGCCCTGTTAAGGCTGGACTCAGGATGCTAAAACAGTTGGACTTGACAGGACCTTCTTTGCAGGACCTCCTTATTCTTCTCTTTTCTCTCTGAAGATCAGACACCATCAAAACTTTGCTTTGATTCGCAAGAGATGAAAAACTCTAGTTGAATATATTCAAATAAATATATTTTATTTTAAAATTCTTGTGCTATAAATAGAATGATATAAAATGTATTTGAATTAAGAACAATTGTTATAAAATTTTTGATACAAGTTATCTTTCTGTGTTGTTTACCTATACACAGCTGTATGTGTTGTGCTTTGTAGATTTATAACTTGGGGTGCATAACCATAGCAGCAGTCTGCAGCAGCAATTTTGATTATATAAAATTATGATTTGATTTTTGCTGGATGACTCTGATAATTTGGTATTACAGAGTGAAATGCTTTTGAAAATACATTCAAATAGTTTAATGAGATACAAAGTACTTATATAAGTTCAGGTAGACACAGAGGAGAGAAATTTAAATAACATGACCTATCACATGCATTTAAAAATTGTACAGAGAAATTTGGTGTCAGATTAGAAAGTGGGTTACACAGGAAAATACATGGAAATTTGGAATAAAATTCACAAATGCTAATAGTAGCACAGGATGGGTACTTAAGAGCAAGAAAGAAATGGATCGCACAATTTAATGTTAGCCCACTGTATAGCAGCTTCTTTCAAAGGTTGTCAGTATCTTCCAAAGATGATATACTTCCTAATGCTGTTGTGTGTGTACATACTTGCATACCATGTATTATATATACATTGTATATTATAGGCACACCATGCATTATGTATACATTTATATGTATACATACATATATATGTATATATTTATATCATAAATGATGTAAACATAATTATGCATACATATGTTTTAGATATATGTTAAAGAAACAAATATATGCCTAAATACATAAAAATTAATATGTGTGAAATCTGAACATATCAAATGATACATCTGGGACATCACACACAACAGGGATCGTAACTATCAAGATGAGGCAGCAGCCTTGGAATGCAGAGCACAAGACAATTTACCTTCCTAAAGCTGCTCACTTTAGAAAACAGAGAGCAAATTTCTGTACCACTGAAGACAATCGCTACAATTTTGATTGACTTCAGTAGGTCCAAGAGTTCACCCACAGCTGGTGTTTCACATTATCCTCACAAAAAGTTTGTCTGCCTTGCAAATTATACCAGTACAGCTGTCTTATTCCAGAGTTACTTTCCCCCCACCCCATCCAAAAGGATTCATGTAGCTTCCAAAGTGGTGTTTAGGTTATGGCATTTAAACGGAATAATTTTTTTTTACAGGCTAAGCCTGTAAAACATTTTATACAAAAAACTCACCACAACAGCAACTTAACACACTGAAGTATTGAAACATCTGGACAGATACTGAAAATCATACATTCATAGGATGGTTTGGGTTAGAAGATCATCTGGTCAAACCCTCTGGTCACTGTATTCACTGTCAGCTGAAGGTAATCTTGAAAATCGAGATTTTGTGAACACTGCACAATTATATTGACAGCAATGACAAGCCATCATAGAATTTACAACACAAAAATATTTAATCTTTAACCACTTTGGGTAGGGAACAATATTCACCTAGGGAGAGATTCAGCAAGTTAAATTTCAGGTACATGAAGCTGAAGATTAAATTAGAAGTTTGACAAAAAGAAATAGAGAAAATACTGATGAAGGGAATTGGTTTTCAGTTCTGGGGAAAGAGAAGATAAATGAGAGAATAACCTTTATCTTCAGTATTTGTAGTACAAACCTGGTAATAGGAAAGTGTGGGCAGTTTACTTTCAGCATACAAGCCCCCATTTTATTATTTTTCTTTTGTATTAGAAGTGGGTTTTGTCTCAGTTTCTTCCTTTCAGACGAATCCTTTAAACATACTGACATCCCATTCTAGGGCATTTCTCAGAAAGGAGCTGCCTTTAATAGAAATTATCTGCGACAACTGAACTGCCTTTATGTGTTAACAGCACCCTTTTCAGCAGCTCTGTTGCTCAAGTTTGATGGTACCATGAGCCACTCAGAGATATCCACATAGCTGAGGTTGAACTGTTGGCCTATCAAGTCCTGACTGAGATTATTTTAGGTTTCCCTGTTGTTAATTTATGCATCAAAGTAATTACTTTTATGTTGTAAATACATGGTAATTGGGAAAAAATCATAAATCCTGTCCTAGTAGGGGAAGTTTCTAATTGGTAGAATTGCTTGTGGTGTGGCTCACCTGCAGCTGCAGCATCCCTCAGGCTGGGGCTGCAAGACTGCCCCAAGGGAGATTCCCCCTCCAGTCCACAGGCCGCGGGGCACAGACACCGATGGAGCTGGCAGAACAGGACAACCCACCCTCAGCACCCTCATGCTTTAGCAACCTGCAGGAAACACGTGTGAAGTGGGAGATATGATGTGTAAAAGCCTTTTATAGGCATGCAAAGGGGGCTTTTCTTTTCTATCATAGAATTATAGAATCACCTAGGTTGGAAAAGACCTCTGAGATCATCGAGTCCAGCCCTTGATCCAACACCGCTGTGGTTACTAGACCATTGCACTAAGTGCTACATCCAGTCTCATCTTAAAAACCTCCAGGGACGGAGAATCCACCACTTCCCTGGGCAGCCCATTCCAATGCCTGATTACCCTCTCTGTAAAGAATTTCTTCCTAATATCTAACTTAAACCTGCCCTGGCAGAGCTTAAGACCATGCCCTCTTGTCTTACTGGTAGTTGCCTGGGAGAAGAGACTGATGCCCACGTGGCTACAACCTCCTTTCAAGTAGTTGTAGAGAGTGATGAGGTCTCCCCTGAGCCTCCTGTTCTCCAGATTAAACAATCCCAGCTCCCTCAGCGTCTCCTCATAGGACTTGTGTTTGAGTCCCTTCACCAGCCTTGTTGCTCTTCTCTGGACCTGCTCCAGCACCTCAATATCCTTCCTGAACTGAGGGGCCCAGAACATCATGTCTGATGCCTGAACAGGCTCCTAACACAACGTAGTTTTAGAGCAAAGGAGTGCACTAACACGCCCGGGAGAGCAAAAGGAGTGTAGCAGAGTGCGGTAACATACATAAAGACGTGAGAACTGTGTCAAAATACCTCACCCTAGCTGTCATACCGAAGCTGTAGGCCCCCAAGTGAGACAGTTATTCCAGCTCCTCTCTTTTTTTGTCCTTAAGAGGGCAGCAGTACAACACATTGGAGCATCCCTCCGAGTTAGCTTTGAATTGTCTGCACCTTGTTGTATTTTACTTTCCATAAACTTCATGTGTATTGTCCTGAGACGGTGTAAGTTGGCTTTGTTAGTTCTGTTTTGTCCCAGCTATGCAGTTGAAGCCGTTTGTCTATTTTGGCAAAGATTATAAGAGTTCAGTTAAAAAAAAGGAAAAGGCTATGGCAGAGTATGCTAAAAATAAGACAATAATTTGAAAAAATATGGAGTGTTTTCATTTTAGACAAGGAACACCTTTGTACAGAGAAGTAAGGTCAGAACATTTTTCCCTGTTTGTTTTTAAAAACATATGAGAATTCTTCTGGAGTAGCATTAGTCAAACCAAAAAGTGTTGAGGGGGTTGTTTTTTTTTTTATTATATTTTATTTTAGCACATGGGTAAAAGATGAACCTCAGGTTGCACTTGATTTAGATTTTAACCCATGAAATTGTTCAGTGCACAGGTAGAAGAATGCCTCACAACCCAGCATTCCCATTCTGTACCAACAGAGTACCTCAATCCCCCCTGAAGCATGATGCCCACTCTCCCTGCTGGGATAACTCCTTGCTCTTCACAGCACAGATTCCCCATCTGAGAACTGTTACTTTCATCCCAGACTGATGGGAGGACAGAGCCCACATCTCAGGCTCACCCAACTGGCCCAACTCAGCGAGCTCTGTTTACATGTCTCCTGAGAGCTCCCCTCAGATTGGGGTAGCCCCAAGAGAAATATTGCTGTTGCTCTAACTTCACTCCTGTCTCAGGCAGACCCATGTATCACCTTTTGGTGCTGTCACAGCAGACAACCACCCTTAACAATTCCTGAAAAGCCATGACACAGGTCCCATACTACAGACACTTGCTAACAATGCACCACAACCATTCTGCTTCCTCTCTTAATGCTGGCTCAATAACCAGATTCAAATACAATGGATTGATTTGGCATAATGACGCCATGCCTATTTATACTGAAAGGGCCTAAGGAGCATAAAGCTAGCTTCATCTCTGATCCCACAATCAGAGCTTGAAAGAAAAACTCGGTAGTAGTGGGTGGTAGTCAAACAGGTACAACACATTTCTAGGTTTTGGCATGAAATCGTACTTTCAATGGGATTCTTCGCATGTTTAAAGTTAAACAGTATTGATGTATTTGGTTCCTTGATTTTAAGTTTAGGACATTAAGAAGGAAACACATTTGCTTAGGAACCATCAGAGAAATAAGCTAAGAATATACAGAAGCAGGCCTATGACTTATTACAGACATAGTAGGCACAGATCTATCAACACTAATTCATTTTAAGGGTAACCTGGTTCTCTGTGAGAGAATGAAAGCTGTCAAGAATATATTTTCTTTGAAAAGCAGTCACTAGCACTCCCTGTTCCTTTAGTAGACCATTAAAAGTTGAGCAAAATACTACATAATCTTTGAGGCATCCCTCTGTAACAGGCAGGGTACCTTGTTACTAGGTACAGAAGCCTGGTGAATATACTTAACTATTGACCAGGATTTAAGATTTGATTAAATTACAGCAATTTCAGAAGTTTTACGGTTTATTGGGTTGTTTAGTAGCCTTTTTATATGGTAAAAAATATGGACACATTAACTTTTTCAGTGGAACCACATACATAAAAATTACAGAATACTACTGGAAGTAGGATATCTGATTACATCTGGCACCTCATATTCCTTACATTCTGTCTCACCAGCATAGAAATGAGACTCAGGCTGTTCAAGAGACAAGATTCCCAAAACTAAACCAAATAGTTCATCAAAAGGTTAAACAGACAGTAATCCACTAGGTGCTCAGAATCTCTCAAAAGCCTGCTTATTGTCCTTATCATCTCTCTCAGATCTTGTAATCTACCTCAGGCTGTTCCCACGCAACATGAAAGAAGGAAATGAAAATCAATTATTTTGTCAGAATGATTAATAGCCAAGGCTTATTGCTGGACCCTTAGTGAATATATGTTTTGAAACTCTTCATAGTTGTTTAAAGGTACTTTGAAAGATTTTTCTTTTTAAGCTAGGTGGTTGTTACACTTAGTCAAAAGAAACTAGAAATATGAACTTTTGGGGAAGGTATACTTCCAAAGTAGACCATTTTGTATTTTATAGTGAGAGAATTGTGCAGTTTCTATGATCTATGAGACACTGTCTTATTTCTCCCATATTTAGTTTTTTGGGTTTTTGCTTCTGCCTCTTAGGGGTGTTTAGTAGCGATTAGATGAAAGGATAAAAAAAAGTGTGCTGGGTTTTGATAAGAAAGAAGTGATCTAGAGGAATATATCCTTAAACTGTAAGTATATACTAAGCCTCAATAAGATTCCATCATGCTGATGTAACTGTTTAAAGATCTGTATTCTGTTTCTATGTGAGTCTGCAAAGAAGGTCAGAGCCACCTCCTCTACTTTTAGGAAAACAGTATGTTCACGTTAACCTGTGTTGTTGTGTTGAGCTTCATCCTCTTGACAGGGAGAGAGAGAATTCTGATAACTTTTAAAGCTGTGGAATACAAATTTGAGAAAAATTTTGACTACATTAACTGAAGTCCGTATCAGAAGTGCTCACTGTAAGTGAGTATCATTAAAGCTGCTGGCTTCCTATGCCCTTTCCCTGTGTTTATAAAGATGATTTCTTGCATGTTGGGTAATGTTCTAGAAATTTTGTATATCTCTAGAGGGAGAGAAGAATACAGAAACAAAAGGAAACAATGAAGTATACATATTTTCAGGACAAGTTGCATCAGTTTCATTTGTGAAACTTTGGATTTTGCACTGACAGAATCAGATCAGACTGATGCTGAAATACAGTAAAGAAATAACTTCACATACTGCATCTTGAATTTTACATTAATACTATTCTAAATATAAGTTAAAATCTGATAAGAAAAATGATACATGAACTAAGGGGAAAAGGTAATCTTGCTTTCAGTTAAACCAATGAGCATATTGTCACTGACTTCAGAGTAAGACGAACATGATTTTAAGACCTTTTAAGCTGGATCAAATATAGAAACTAGTCATTTAAGTGTTGGTATTTGTTGACCCTCAGATTATACCTATGGGTCTGAAGATGGGTAAGTAAGATAATGGTTTTTAAATCAGCTGTACCCTTGGCGATGGCTACAATGTGGTGTTTAAGATTTTAGTTTCCAGAGTTTAACACATACTATGGCTGCTCCTTCCCAACACAATTTTGAAGTAACCCCCAGTTTTGTTGCTTTCTTTTCTGCCTATGCTTTCCTTTTCATAAGGAAAATATGTAAGTGCACATCCTGAGGTTGCTGTGAGGCACTTCCAATCCCCTTTTCACTGGTTTATAAAAAGTATCTTACATTTTGGGTAATGTTCTTTGTACAGCACCCCACTGTGAAAGTTAGATATAGCAGAAAGAAAACAGGTGTAGAAAACTAGAAAATATACAAGGAGAGAGGGACACCTAGTCAGGAAGCTGGATGGACAGTGCACAGAGTTCATATAGTCATGGAAACTGATTACAGACCCAGTCCTTCTCCTTTTCTTGTCTTTTACAGAGATTTTAGCTGTGTAAAATCCTATGTTTGCACAGTTTCCAGGAATGTGGTTTGTTTGGTTTGTTTAAATATGATCTATCTAGCAGGAAGGATAAAAGTAAAATGGAGTAGAGGGGGAGGTGCTGATGTCTTGTACCCGAGATCTATTAACAGGGCATGTAGGAATGGTTCAAAGTTGCATCAGGGGAGGATTCAACTGGATGCTAGGAAGCATTTCTTTACTGAGAGGGTGGTCAAACACTGGAATGGCTTTCCTAGAAAGGTAGTTGATGTCCCAAGCCTGTCAGTGTTTAAGAGGCATTTGGGCAATGCCCTTTGTAACATGCTTTAACTTTTGGTCACTGCTGAAGTGGTCAGTCAGATGATAATTGTAGGTCACTTCCAGCTGAACTGTTCTGTTCTATTCTATTCTATAATTAAAAGCTAGCATTTTTCTACTGATTTTGCATGTAATATTGTAGCAATTTAAAGTAATTAATAAGATGTGTTCCTTTAGATGATATATCAGTATATTCTAATTGTGAATTTTAGATTCCTGTAAGATGCTGCCTTTCCCAGGCACAGTGAAGGTCAGAAGAGAGTGATGATTTTATTTTTAAAAAGAACCCCACACTTTCACTTGCAGTTGAAACAATGAGTACAGTTCTTTGATACACTATTCCTTTCCATCTACCTCTCTTTGGACTTCTCCTTTTGATGCAATTCCAGCTTAAGATAAAAATGGTAAACAATGTTTACAAGTCATCCATGGCATAGCATGCAGGCTTTGATAGTGTTACGTGAGAAATAATCTTGACCCATCATAAAATCTTCATAAATACATACACTTTCTAAATTTAATAACTATTTATAATAGGGTCAGGTTTGGAATATATTTTCTTAAAAGCATGGCAAAGTCATGTTTGCTGATAACATACCGTCTTTTTCATCCTTTTGCCATATTTTTTCCCACACAGAGATAGATTCGATTAGAAGTATTTTTCATGCCTTAGAGAACTACAGCTCTCTGGTTTTATTCAGATGCTGCTTCATAGAAAGCAAATTAACTTGCAATTTTTAACAGTGTGGGCTGTATATCATTTAGAATAAGGGAATGAAAAATAATGGCTGAGATCTGGTCCCATTGCCGATAATGGCAAAACTTGCATTAAATTTGAGCAGAGTGAGATTTGTTTGTTTGAACAAATAGCAAAAGTCTGTTCTGTCAGTCCTTGACAGCACCTTATTCCTCTCTGTTACTTTGTTGTCAGATGTAGCCTGTTTCAGGCCTGAATTCGGTTAATAAATAAGCATCCCTCATCACTAAAGTACTTGAAAGTGTACTTTTAATGCTTTCTAGAGTAGAGATGGATTACTGGATTAGCCTTATGGAAATAAATAGCCGGAGTTTTCTCATTACAAATGCAAAAGTTGGAAAATGCCAGATCAAATATAACTCTATGTCTTTGTGGATTTATGGTTTAAGATAATAGACAAAACCAGAACAGTGATTAATCAATAAGGGTAAACAATTTTATCAAGAGTAAAATTACGCACATAATTTATTTTCACTGAAAAGAATAGTAATTTGCAAATTACAGAAACAAAATGGAAGTGCTGATTAAAAGGATTATAAAAAAGCTACAAAGTGGTGGTATTGTGTTCCATTTTAATGTGCAAATGAAAAGAGATATAGCTGAAAAGACAGCTGTAATAAAAACCCTCACTGTGCTTTATTTCACTTTGTTACCTTAAAAAACCTACATGACTTTAAAGTCTTTAATCATTTAAATTGTTTCCCAAGGACAGAGTCAAAGCAATATGCTTTTGGTTTTCTAATTTCTTTAAAGATCCTATTATTTGAATATTTTACTTTGCTAAAACATTTGACTTGCTTTATCATAATGTATTAAGAAGCTTTTCTAGCCAAATATTTAAACTAGCATACATTAATGCAACAATAAAGCTCCTAAATTGAAAAAGATTATGCAATACAGAAAGTTATGATATAGGCAGCAGTCTCATACATTATTTAATTACAATTCATGTATTTTATATCCTAATTTCTCATTTTCCTACATGGAGTTTTTTACTGTTTACAGAATTCAAAGCAATTGTGAAGGAAAAGTTTTGTTTCTGTTTTGATCTCATCTTATTAAGAAAAAGCATTCTCTTTTTCAATTTCCAGTTTGAACAGACTCATATTTCTTAACAAAACTGTTGGTGGATACTGCCTTGGAATATTCTTTTTTCCCCAGCGGAGCACTGTTCAGACTGTAATTCTTCTCTGCGTGAGATAGGGGAATTGTTCCAAACATTGTGTATCATCAGTACCAAAGACTGATGCTCAGTGATGTTCACTCCTTGTCTCTGAAATATGGATGAGCATATTTATGCGTTAAAGAAGGGTTCATTTTTTTCTGAAACTCTAAGGTTTTAGGTATTTATACCAAGAGTTTACATACAGAGCACATACAAATCAATACTCAAAGGAAATATCTGTAATTGAAAGTCATACAAAATTGTTTTTGAAAGCATGGAACACAAATAAAATATATCAAAACAAGACTTTTGAAATATTATGGATTCAAATCTTATCTGTAATTATTTAATACAACTCAGTCTGATACCTTGCTTCATGCAGAGCAGGACTTCATTCCAAGAGCACTTCAATTAATATCAGTATTGTAGATTAGGTTTGTACTAAGCTTACTAAAGCATATAACATTAACACATATTATTAACAATATTAACACTCTCCATTCAGGCAACTAAGAGACATATGTTTCACTACCATGTTTAAACATGATTGTTTTGTAGAATAAACAAGGCCTAAAGAATATTGACTCTAAGTTAATTAGAACTGGATTTAATGGTTTTAGAGGAGTGCAAATTAATCCTTTAAGCAAGCATAAGGCTCCTTGCAAGAGTCTTGCTTACTGGACTTTGTAAGCAACATGTAGAATATAAAAAGGAACTTTAGATATCTGTCATCCTCAAAACTATAGCATCGGTGTGCATTCTTTTCTTTATGGAACAGGGAGGTATACATTAAAAGCAATGGGGAATTACTGAGTTTGAAGGGGGAAAGTACTTCTTGATTGAATAGATTTGTTTCCTTTTCTAAAATCTAAGTTTATATGGTCCTGTCAGACACAGCTTTTAAATGATCCATCTTTGTTGTAAGGTGTTGCATATTTCAAGAAACGACTTGCAGTATTAATGAGTGTTTTTTTATAACATAGAAACCAGAATACTAAATTTCAGTATCCATACTGTAAATGTGCCATTTTGGTTATAATAAATTAATCTTTCTCACTAGCTGGTGCTGGCTATAAGAATGAGGTGAGACTCTTGTGTCCCTCCCAAAGGATTTTTGCTAATAAAATTCATCAATATATCTAATTAAGTCTTTGCAGTCATTTTACCCACAGTAGCTTATTTATTTGAACAATTTCTGCTTTGGTATTCAGCCCCCCAAACAAATTAAACGAAGATACAGAAGGCCAATAAGCAATGCAGAACTGTTTGGCCTCCTTTTGCAAAAAAGGAAAATATAGTGGGATGCAAGGGAAAAGAACTAAATTAAGCTGAGAAATAGGTGCTGCAAAGATTATCCTATTAAATTACATGTAATACCAATGCAGAGAACTCGGACAAGAGTTTATATTGAAAAGCCCCTGAATATACATGATTATTTTAATTTGTTCCAAACAGTGAATATGAAAATTAGGATTATGGGATTTATCAGACTTTTTTTTTTTTCAGTAAAACCAGTGAGAACATTTTTATTACATGCTATTGCTTTTTCTTGCCTGCAATAAAATTATATAGTCTCTAAACCGTAAAGAGTACTGCTTTATTTTCAGATATGCAGCAAATCTTCAGTAAAGTCACCAGGATGGGAACAAAGACCCTTGCAGAGACACTTCTGCAGTGTGGCTAGGGAATCTGCTCATCAGTTCTCAGTAACCCCACTTCTCTCTCTTTTTGAGGAGAGTTTTAAATCTGACTAATGAATTTAATGGCTGTTTGTTAAAGTCTACTTCTTTAATGCACAGAACTGGTCCTGAAGATCTGTATGAAAGCAATCTGGTTTATAGTTATTTATCACTTCCAGCAAAAGTCTTTCTGCTCTTGTAAAGCTGAGCAGGGGCATGAATTTAGAGAGAAGATGAATTTAATTCCTGGAGCTCTTTGAAATAAGGTAGTCATATACACAAATATTTGTGGGCTTAAGCCCAGTATAAATACTTAGCTGAATGGTCTCTGAGTGAATATAGTGTGATTTCTAATGAGTTTGTATTTTGGTACCTCAGTGTGATTATGGGCCTTGATCCTTAAAGAGTTGTGCAGGAAATTGGTTCTGTATGATGCAAGTGACTCCACTGTCATGATGAATCTATTCTGTTCAGTAAATGTGTATGCAAATCTTTGCCAGATTAATGCCCAACTTGCCAGAACCACAAATCATTACAGGGAAAGTCAATCAAATATGCAAACTGAAAATCCCCGGATTACTTAATAGTAGTTTCTAATATTCTCTGCTTTCAGTTAATGTAGATAATTCTTTAAACAAGACTAATGAAAATAGCTTCTTTATCAACACATGCTTTTCCTGCCTTTGGATATTGTCTATCACACATAAGAGAAGTAAATATCTCTTGGATACCTGAGTTCTTATTATGGTGTAACTAATAATTGCTGTGGTGAAAAATCTTCTTCAGTGGTGCTTCAGAAACTAAATATGATTTTCATAATCTGCAAAATCAGCATGCCGTTTTTTTATCAGACCCAAAGAGTTCACTACAGATGATGAGGTTTAGTGATCACTTAAAGTGTATGGTACTTCCTCCTTTATTTAGTTTCTTTTGCAGCATTGCAGAAGAGGAGCGTGTAAGCAGTTCCCCATCCTTCTCCAGTGGAGATGCACCTGATAGTAACACACTTTCAGTGGAGATTTCTTTCAGTCATCCCACAGTCCCTAGATTATCAGTAGGCTTCTGCCTCTGCCGGTGGTCTCCTTATTCAGATAGATGAGAAACGTGATGAAAACAAGTGACTTTGGTTTCTGTTGTTTAGTTGTTCTCTTTCTAGTAAAGTAAAGCAACAGAAGTCAGCAACTCTAAATGAAACTGAGATATGTGTAAATGGTTTAGGAAAACAGCACCATAATCCTGACCAAAAAAAAAAAAAAAAAAAAAAAAAAAACCAAAACAAAGAAATTATGGGAGTTCGTTTTTTTCAATCACCAGGAAACCATAGGTCCATGTGTGAGTTTTGACTGACTACAGTAAATAGACTCTCATCTGTAAGAATTTACCTCTTACTGAAATGCCACCACAAAATGCATACAGGCTATCTGCTTATTGCCTGTGCTTCTTGCTCCTGCTCCAAGCATTGCATGTCCTGCAGGCTGTGGTGATTTATTTACAGCAGTTGTAAAGCTTGGGTTGCACTGCTGTGATGCGGCAGCCAGCTCTTCAGCCTGCTTTGCCACAGCAGTGGCAAAGACACCCCTGCTTGGTCTTTAGAAATGGGATTATACTGATCAATGCAGTTTCATTGGTTTACATGGTGACTGGAAGACAGTCATTATTTCTATATGGGGTTGATATAATTAGACAACACACCTAGAGCTATTTTTTTTGTCTTGTGCCTTTGTTTTCTTAAAATGCAGAATAAGGAGTGCATTGATTGTACTGCTTTATTATTGTAAGTTGCATATATTTGTTTTTCCTTATAAGAAGTGCCAAACCCAGTTGAATAAAAAAACCCCAAAAACTGGAAGGGTGGTGTAAAGGGCAGGCACTTGGAAGGGAATGCACCCAGGTTGAGTGAAGGCAGGAGCCACAGGTGCGCTCCAGGTGAGGGCGTCTGCCAGTCTCAGGTGAGCAAAGGCTTCCCACTGCGAACCGAAACCATCAGAAACCAGGAAACAAAAAGAAATATTCAGTCAAACTGTCCACGTCAGAGACTACTGAGGAAACAGGCAGGTCAGCCTGGTTAATCATTACCAAGGCAGACTTTGCCTACGTTCACTACTGATCATATGACCGGACCCCACCTGAGCTAAGAAAACACCCATCCCAAGCAGTAGGAGTTGAGAAGCCTGCCTCGCTTAGATGTTCTGACATTATTGTTTTGCTGTAGCAGAAGAAGCTGCACACTTTCCCATTGTTCCCAGAGCTCAGCCCAGCACAGCTGTTGTGTTGCTTTCCTGTTCCAAAAAGGAAGTGAGAAATTTCTTCCACATGTGCACTGGCACTTGAATGCTCAGGTTTCGCTCCCTAACTGGGAGCTGCCTGTAATGAGCTTGCAGTCGGATTTGGAGAGGAGCTTCCAGCTGAGCCAAGAGTTGTTTCATTTTGTGCCAAAGGAGGAGGGGGAGAAGAAATCTGCAGAGAGGTGAAATGTTGATGGTGCAAAAACTGGTCTAAGGGAAGCTGGGAAAAGAAAAAGAAAAGCAGAAAAAAGCAGAAAAAGAGGAAGGAACCAGGAACCAGGATGGGAAACTTTTGCCAGAAGCACTGTCCCTGTTTGGAACCTTACATCCCCTGCTTATTCTTGGAGACAAACAATGAGCAGGATGACAAAGTGGGTCAAGTCTTCGCCAACCTTGCTGTGGTAAGGCCTGACTTCCAAGCAGGACAGAAAGACCTAGAGCATAAGATAAAAGAGAAACCTTTACCTCCACTGCCTGGCCAGCATCTAGCGAACATTTGCACCTTTGTGGCACTGTTTGACTACGTCGCCCGCACTGAGGAGGACTTGAGCTTTCGAGCTGGGGATAAGCTAGAAGTGCTGAATGCGTCCCACGAGGGCTGGTGGTATGCTAGGCTCCTCCTGCCAACGGGGTCAGTCTGTCCTGGACACAAGCTTGAGGGCTACATCCCTGCTAACTACATAGCTGCTGACCAGAGCATTGAAGCTGAGCCGTGAGTAACCACATAATGTGCACTGCAAACTATTTTCTGTTATGTTGAATGGGTTTGGGACAGGAGGTTACAGCTTTTTCCCTTGCTGAATAGTGCCCTGCCACACTCAACCTCCGGTGATCCTAGTGGTGGTAGTGCTAGTTGGCATATGCAAGGAAAAGACACCGTGGTCGCAAGAAAATAGATTACAAAAGGCAGAATATGGAGGGTTTTTCTTTTGGTTAAAATAATTTCCTTCTCTTCTACACCCTAATCACTTGCTTAAGAACCATCTGGGATGATCAGTGCGGTTTGCTACTGTGATGGTTCGTTATTTTTATTTGTGTAACAGTAAGTGTGTGTCAGATGCTACGCAGAGGGTGAAAATGTATGACTCCTGCCCTGAACAGCGTTCAGCCTAACAAGCTGCAAAGTTACCAATTAATCAGAGTTACAAGAAACTACCTTTACACCTTTCAATCTTCTTACAAATGATGAGTGAGTCCCTAAGAGGTAAATTTCTTATGGTTTCTTCTACATTATTTGCTGCTTCTTTGGATGCAAATCTCTGCTCTTAGGACAAACTTAACTGGAGGAAGTATTGCAGGTGGCAAAAGAGTAGATACAGCAATGGAGTACAAATGGAAGTTGTTAAACTTTCACAGAGTTTAATTATGCATCTCATGTTTTTCTGCCCTTTCAAAACATGCCCAATCTTATTTAATATTCTAGTATAGAGCAGAAATCACAAGGAATCAGTTACTTGGCTCCCTAGTGAGGATGAGTAAGGTCTGAGTCAGCCTGGACTTCACAGTTACTTCTGCATGTTACAGTCAGAGGCAGCATTTGCTGAAATACATCTGACTTGAGTTCCAGCGGTATGTTTTGGCCAAAATTATCAGTGGGTAAAGAAACAGCAGAAAAGGTGTTCACTATTAGTCTCAGAATTAATGTTCAGTTCAGAGGCATGATGTTGCAGCTTTTCAGTTAAATCTCATTTGGACCTGAAACATCATCTCTGACCTGATCAGCAAAGGGCTAGGAAAATTGGCTCAGATATGATTATGCTAGTCTTTTATCATCTGTAGGATTTGTGCTAGAGGCATTTTAGGGCAACTCTAGGATTTGTCTCTAACATGAAGACTTTAATTTCCAGAGTCTGACCAGCTGTTTCTATATTTCTGTATTCAGACAGACAACAATTTCAATGGTCATGCTCAAAAAAGTTCTTCCAGTTGCAGGAATTAATCTGCAGGGAAGGTGTTTTCTGACTCACTAGAGAAACGGTGATAGGCTCTAATTCAGCTCAGTTTGGCCTTGCTCCCTTTCAAGAGCTAGCTTTATTAGAAGTCATCTAAGATTTCTTCATGCTGTTAATACTTAGCAAGTAATTTTGCTCAGTTATAAAACAATGATTCAGCTCTTAAGGTTCTTCTTATCTTTCTATACCTATAGCTTCAAATACAAAGCCAAGTTTGCCAAAGTGCGTTGTGTAACCTCCGCTTTTTTACTTGTTACTGAAAAAAATTTTTTTTTTGCTCTTGTTATATACTTTTCTCTCTTTAATAATAAAGACTAAGTTACAGCAAAACATTCTTCTTTATCGATTGTTAGAATACTGGAGAGGAAAAAATGGAGAGCTTTTACAGCTCTCGGACTAATTTCTCAAAATTAAGTTTTTAATTACACAGCAAGACTAATCTGGCTAAACATATTGTCTCTTCTCAGATTTCTTTATAAGTCAGTTGGCTTTAGCAATCTTCATATGTATACAAGACTGTTTGCTGTCAGCTCACACACATACAGCCATAGACTTACTCAGGTTAGGAAGGGCCTCCGAAGGACATTTGAACCAGTCATCCCAACTCATACATGGCCGAAATAAATATAGACTGTTTGCTTTGTTGAGCATTTCCAGTTGAGCTTTTCATCCTCATGGTGAGTATTTTTTGCCTTGTATCAAAATGGAATATCCCTTGCTACGATTTCCTCCAAGAATTCCCTTTCACACACCATCTGTATTTCACACCTCTGTTATCCTAACGAAACAGTAAGAGCAAGAGTAGTTTTCCCTAAAGTAAAAATTGCAAGTAGCAAAAGAAGTTGTTCTAGTGTCTCTTCAATTAAAATTCAATGCTTTAATCATACTCTACCCAAACTTAAGTTTATCTTCTCTCATCTTTCCATTTCGATTTTAATTCCCATTGGTGTTTGGCAATTGTTTATGGACATGATATAGGCATTTGTGGAAATAGGCAAAGTTTCTAATGCGTCCTTGCATCCTGTATAGCAGTCCTTTATGGTCCCAGCACAGAACTGACAAAGAATGGAAGACTTACAATCTCATGTTCGCCTGCCAAAGTGCATATTTACAAATGCAGTGTATTGTTTATGCTTTGCAATATTTCCTGGCATAGCTAGCAAATCAACAATCTTGACCTAATCAAATGCATATTTTGTAGCACCAGACAGCTACTGTATATCTGCAGAGACAGCATGAATTTTAGCTTTTTTCTAGACTGCATCTTCAGCTTAATAGACCTAGACAAACTGGCTACACTGTTCTGAGAAACAGACTTTATGCATGGTGTAACTCTTAGGAAGCTCGTGAAGAAAACCAAACTGACCATATTTTTTAGCAGCTGATTTCAACATGTTTGTGTAGAAACTATTAACAAAATTATGTTCTAATGCATGAATGGCTACTCCATAAATTCACTTGAACAAAGGAATGAAGGAATGAAATGTTCTGTAGTGACTGAGAGATGACAGGACCACTGTAAGTTTAGCCAATATATGCTTGAAAGCTGCATGCAGAGCACATTTCTTTTACTAATTATTTCAGTTTTGCCCGTGACCTTCAAGATTTTTAACAACAAAATATTATCTGGCCCTCTTTTATCAACATTTTGGCACGGTCTTTATTATAGAGAAATTAGAGATCAGATAGTCCATCTGGATCTGTGTTGTCCATTCTGGCAGAGAATAATGCTAAGTCATTGCTTGTTCTCAGCAAGTGCTGCAGCAGACCAGTTTGTCTCCTTGCTGAAGTGTCTGTGAGTTTTTATCAGGGAGAAAAGATTTTTCTTAACTTTTCCTTGGTAAGAAAGAGAATGTAGTAAAGTAAGAAAGTGAGAAACTTCTTTAGATAACAAGTTTTCTTACTGGAAGTCTCTGGCTTTGCCCAATGTGACTGAGGTAGTGCTGATAAGGTGGATCAATAACTGGATGAAAGGGCAAAAATGACGTGCAATATCTCCAGTCTGGGGAAAACAAAACATGAACACTATTCATATCAAAGGGAATTTTCAAGTATCCATGGCTATCAGAATGTTCAAGCAGAACTGAGAAAGAATGAGATTTCTTTACTGTGTTGGTCTCCTCAGATCAACAGTTATTGGTAGAAGTTGTATTCCTAAATTGAAGGGTCACTTTTTTAGATTAAATTTTGCTGATATATTTATATTATATAATAGAACTAACTTATGACAAAAGTCAAACACTTCTTATTTGAGCATGATATCTTGTTAAGAAAAGTTTATTTTACTTCCTTCCTTTGGCTTGAGCTATCCTTTCTTGGGTGAATGACTTGGATGAAATCAGTAACAATCTGTGTGAATAGATAAGGTAAAATCCATGGCTTGGGTCCTGCCTGCTGCAGCACTGCAGTCCAAACATGTGCTGCATAAGAGTAATTACATCCAAGAAGTGCACACCTGCTACCATGAAGCCTGTTTTGGACAGACTGGGGAAACAAGGCCCTTCATTTTTATATTTACCCCTAAAGCATTTTCTTTTTGCTGATCTCTTCTAGCACCTGCAGTACTCCTTATACCGACAACAACCTGTCAGGTGGGGGGATTGTGAAGGAACTGTTCCTAGTACCTCTTTAGACAGGTGTGTTCTCCTGGCCCCACCTGCAGTAGGTGGGACAAGGCAGTCGGGGAGTGGAAGCATTCAACTGTAGTCACATACTGAACTTTCTCTTCATAAGGAAATAAATCTGGTACCACAAAAGCATTGATTTAAATAATATCTGACCAAAAGCAGACACAAACTATGCTAATAATAAATTAGCAACAGTAAGAGCACTTGGTGTTTTCTTCTCTCTGCATCACAGGTAGCAGTCAAAACCACGAGCCAGACAGATTTTTCATTTCTAAGGTAGTTCGAGGGAGGTTGTATCTGCCGCATCCCATGAATTTGGAATACTCGTCTTTCTGTTTCTAGACACATAAGATTTAGAAAAAGGAAAACAAAAAATGCAATTGGAGATACAGTCACATAATTTAACTTGCACATCCAGCAAAGGATGATTAGAAAGAACAATTTGACCAACACCAAAATCAGAATTAAAAGATAAATTTCCTTGGCAAAGAATGTGACCTTCCTGTCTCTGTGCTCTTTCTGTGCCTGTTGTTCTGCACTACAAACAGGAACATAGTAACACATTCACCTGCCTTTGTTTTATTACTGCCAATTGTTTAAACTAAACAAGAAAATGACATAGTGCAAACTGTTGTGGACAAAAAATACAGCCCAGCTGTACAGTTAATTTTAATGAAGCAAAAATAAAAGAAAACACCTCACTGTTGCAGTGACACAAATTCTTTTTTTTTCTAGAGGAGGGGTAGAGCGTACTTAGAGGGGGCTCTTGCCTGCCACCCTGATGGACCTGTTGGCTGTTTATTGAAAGTCAGCTTACAACCATAAAATAACAGAATCATTGAGGTTGAAGGAGACCTCTAAAATCATTGAGTTCAGCTGTTAATCCAGCACTGCTCTGTTCACCACTAAACACCAAGTGCCACATGCGCATGCCTTTTGAACACTTCCAGGCATGGTGAGTCCACCAGTTACTTGGACAGCTTGTTCCAATGTTTGACAATCATTTCCCTGAAGAAATTTTTCTAACGTCCAATCTAAGCCTTCCATGGCACAACTTTTCCTCTTGCCCTCTCACTTTTTATCTTGAAGACACCAACCTCCACCTCACTACAGCCTCCTTTCACATAGTTGTAGAGAGAAATAAGGTCCCCCCTGAGCCTCCTTTTCTCCAGACTAAAGAACTCCAGCTCCCTCAGCCGCTTCTCCTCCTTGTGCTCCAGACCCTTCCCCAGCTACACTGCCCTTCTCTAGACATGCTCCAACAGCTCAATGTCTATCTTGTAGTGAGGGGCCCAGCACTGAACACAGGAATAGATGTGTGGCCTCACTAGTGCTGAGTACAGGGGCAGTCACTGTCCTAGTCCTTCTGGCCACACAATTTCTGATACAAACCAGGATGCCATTGACCATCACTCATTCCACATGTTCATGCCAACATTATTGACACAAGATTGCTGTGCTGAGGGAAGTAAATCCATACAAATTCCTAGTAGATTAGGTCAAATAAGATCACAGCAATTACTTTTAACTTCTGTCAGTTCTGGAAACATTTCTTATTTCTTATAAGAAATCTTATAAGATATCTTATGTAGGTATTTCCCAGCTGGTGGAAACCGAGCCCCAGGCCTAAGCAATGAAACCTCACCAGTCAATTCCACAATGAGCTTTTTAAACAACCCTTTGAAAGCACAAGTGACTTGTAGGTTATTTTTGTCAATTTCCATAATTCCTTCACCTTCCGTGAACTGACTCAGCTTTAACTTTTTCATACATTAACTGAATCCGAGTTACTGTATGTGAACAATAAAGTGTTCCCTGGGCCGACTTGTTTCAGACTTTTTGCAAAGTCAGGGTTATGGGGTTTCATTGGTTCATGTGGGTCATTTTTCAAAGTGATATTTACAGTCAAAGTATTTAGAGGCTTTTTGAAAAGTGAAATCTTAGATTCTATTGAATATCTCAGAAAACTGAATGTAATCCACTGTGGTTTCTGTGTGCTCCTTCTCTCTTGCTCTCGTAGTTTCCCTCTCTGTTACAGTACGAACTCCTGAGGACAGCAACAGAATTAGCATTAACCTTTGTACCGAAATGAACTTGTAAAAACTGTTCATTGCTAACAGATTACACAAAGTACTAGTAGGTTGTTCACATATTCTTGGAACCTGTTAAGTACAAAAGTTATTCTTATTTTTTTTTGGTAGAAAAGGTCTCTTTATTGCCAAAATACATTATCATTATAAAATATTGGAAAGGCTGTATGTGAAATTGCATCTTTTCTTTCAATTGATATACTTTGTGGCTGGTTTTTTATGTGTGCATACTTGTGTACACACACAGCATAAAGTTAATAAGACCAATATTTTTAAGATCATGCAGCACAGCCCTGTGTGATGAGATATGTATTGCAAAGCTAGATGATACTTTTGATGTTTTTTGACCTTGTGTTCACAGTATCTAAAGTACTCAACATTTGAAACTACCATGCGTGTTGTGGAGTGTCTTTCTTGAATTTAAACGATTAAATACTGCAAAAAGACCATGAATTTAATCACTTAACTTCTTCAGTTGTGATTGAGCACTCCAGTGCTGTCGTCAAGCACATCTCAAACTTTGACTTAATTTCTGCTCATTTCTTAAATATTCAAACAGTACACTGAACACAAAAGGAAGTGGTTTACAGAACTGTGAAATGTCACTTTTTGTCAAGTGCCAACAGTATTTAAACATCCATGTGTATACCCATGTTCAGAAAATGTGTGTCTCTGCTCAAAAAGGTGGAAGGAATTATGGCATTGTAGATAAGCAATTCATGCAAACTTATCTAATTTAGGTCACCTATTATCTGGCAATGTGGTTTTCTAAAGTACACAACTTCACCTATTCAAATTCTGAGAAATTAAGAAATTCCCTCCTACCTTGTCTTTATTTGAAATTAGTGTTAACATTACATATCATAATCATTAAATACTAGTTTCCATTACTGTGTTGGCAATGAATCATGTGAAGACCAGAAACAATATCCTTAAAATATATGCTGCAAACATAGCCAGCTAGCATTTCCTAAAGCTCGGTGAAACCTCAGTGGCCTTTGCAATGCCTTTTAGGAAAAAAATGAAATAGAGAAAGACTGTATACTGGTCATAATAACTCAATAGTCTTGTTTAGTGGTGGGGTTTTTTTCCACACCCAATAGGAATAAGTATAATGCATGCTAGCATAGATTAGTTGTTTTTGAGTAATGTTGTTGGCAGAAACATTCACCACGTATTGTATAAAGCTTCCTCAATAGTTGTCTTTGATGGCTTTCTGCGCAGGACAATACCGAGCTGTGCAGAGCTGAGTGATCTCTGAGCAGGTTTAGACCTTGGAAATAGTAACCAACAGTTCAGCCAGGCTAAGAAGTCCTAAAGCTGGGCTGATTTTAAACGAACTGGGTCAGGTATCTGTGTGAAGAATTATTTTGTAACATGTGAAAAGCACTGTTGGTTATAGAAGACTTTCTTTGTGTAGGATCCTATCTATACTGAAGAGATTAAGTCATAAAAACATAAGAGATGCCCTACAAGGTCAATCCAATAGCCCCCTTTAGCCCCATTTCTCTGTTTAAGAAAGGGGTTTGTGAAAAGTGCAGAAACCCATCTACTTTCTTTGGTCTCTTACCTTTGTACTTCACCAAAGGCTGGAACCGTTGTATAAGCAATATCAGAGGGTACGTCACTGTCATGTCTAATTACGGACCTATTCTCAAGTCTGTTTAGCAAAACCATAGGTGCTGACACTGCACAATTCTTTATTTCTGTTGCTGGGCAAAGACCAAACTATTAGGACAGAAAATCAAAAACCAAATCCCACAAAAACCCCTCTCCTCTGAAGAAAGTTTTATATTCCTAAAGAAGTGTTTGGCTTTTTTTTTACTAGATTGTTGATTGCTTAGTCCTGAGTCATGCTAAAAAGGACACACTTAAAATAAATAGTCACAAAAAGAGATGATAGCACACATAGGTCCCCATGACATTCACAGACTGGTCCTTTACAGACCACACCTATCTGCCCCATCTGCACTAATGCACCAGAGCCAACTGGGCTGCAGACATCAATGACTTTACCCTCACAGGTTTACTCATCAGTCAATTTTGCTTCCTACCAAAGATGCACTACTAAACCTAGGATGTGAACTGTTACTATCCCACAGGATAATATAATACATCCTACTATGTTCTAACATGAGGCTATAGCAGATCTTGCAAACACTATGGTATTGAGCAGCCTTCCAGGAGCCTAGTTTAGACAAAGCAAAATTTACCTGCACTTTAATTTTAAAACAGTTTAGTAGAAAAAATATGATTAATCAGATTCAGATGGTTTTCTGTAGTACAATGTTTTGGTTTTTTTTAAATTATGTAAGCAAAGTATGCATAGTAGAGAAAGAATATAATTTATTAGGTGATATTTAAAAGAAAGACCAAATGTTATTTACTACTCTATGTCAGAAGAAAAAAGAATTTTCAGTTATTTTAAAATTTTTCAGTTCTTTTTAAATAATACTATATGGGATATATTTAAAGGCCCTTCTTGTATTAGAACTTTAAGAGTTTATCCTTCATCAGAGTTTTCTTAAGTGCTAACATTCAGGTTTTCACCTTATAACTTTGTAAAGAAAACCATAAGTGTTATAAGAAATTAGAGTGGAAATCTACATCTTTGCAGTTTTCAGTTCTCCAAACATGCCTAGAATTCATCTGGAAATAGCTTTTCAGAAGATCAAACAAAATATTGATCATGAAGGTATTCCTTTTCTTTGTCACTTAAACCACATAGAAATACATACTTTTTTTCCATGCTGGTACATTCTTAGCCAATGAAAACTTGAAGAACAAAGCAGTGAATTAAGTAATAAGTGATGGCTCCATAAAGGATTGCACTAACTGACATTTTCATTACTTCTGTGCAGAATATTTTATTATATTTTACCTTATAAATTTATCTGCAGTAATATTGTTAAGGATTTTTCCCTAGCTCTCTCTCACTACTGCAGAAATATTTCTAGTTTAATTAATAATATTCTTCTGTATTTATAGCACAAACAATTTTTCAGCACACTTTTTCAAACCTCACTGCAAAAGAAGATAAAAAAAGAAATCTCAGGCTCACATGCGGAAATGAATATACAACATGCATTTCAGAAATTATGAGAAATCACCAACCTCAATTTTCCTTTTGAAATTACCGATCTTTTCAGTTAGTTGAAGTCTCTGTAAAGAAATATGGAAGCAGTCTTTGCTGCTCTAAGGGTGTATAGTGAAAAGAATCATACACAAGGACATGCAGAGAGAAACCTGTGAGGCACATGAGGAGGGAGGTGGTGATGAGAACAAGCCTGCTCAGTTGCACTGACAGAGAAGGGTATGCAGTGTGGGAATGTTTCTTTTTCAGGATTATCTGAGCACCTTGCCAATAAGGAAAGGTGGAGGCAGACAAACGTGCAGACACCAAACCTGACCAGTTAATGTTGACAAAGACAATAATCAAAAATAAACTCAGTCACACTAGTTGATGAGCTATCAAGAAAAGACAGTCAAATCAGACTATGCAACAAATAAGGATGTAAACCTGGGGGTCCAGGATGTTACAGAGCAGTCTGTGTGGGTCTGTCAAGTGGTGAAGCAAGGTTTAGGGAAAAGGGATCAGGAACGAACAAAGGGAAGGGTAGACTCTCTGCCCCCCGTTGAGTGCTGCAAGGACTGAGGACCAGCTACTGGGGGGACTGGTGAGACTACTAGACCAGCAGCTGGAGTCAGAGCTGGGGTGTAGGTGTCCCTGGCCTGAGGTGTCAGCTGCTGGAGTGGGTGGGGTCTTGGTGCCAGATGCTGGGAGTGAGTGGGGGTCTTGACTACCAGCCACTGTGTTACGTCTTGAAAAGAGATGCTGGAGAGACTGGTATGTGTGAGGCAAGCGTGGGTATGAGGGGCTGGGATAAGGGCAGGGGTTTTGGATGAAGAGATGGGCTGTGCTGGTTGTTTGAGGCGAGATCTGCAAATGTGCATGTTCTTCTGAATCTGGAGAGTGAGTGTGTGTATGTGTGCATGTGTGTGCATCATCACTAGTGATCTTCTGCCTGTGCCAGCGAAGAGGAGGAGCCCGGCTTATTTATGAAGAGATCTGCTCTGCCACCAGTGTCCTGGGCAGGCAGAGGGTTTTTTTTTGCTCCTGAGCTTTTATGTATTATTTCTGTACTGAGGTGAGTTTCCCCATGAGAAAAGAAAATAATTTCTCTGGAATGATTTTCTCAAGAAAATCAATTGAGCGCTTTTGGAAGCTGTAATGGTTTAAGTGAATGTATGATTGAAAATTTTCTTGTCTATTTGAGTTTCCCTTAATGTTAAATCAATTCATGTTATTTGTGTTCTCTGTACTGTGTTAACAAAAAGGCTACCTCAAGGTTTCCATGTTGTTCCTCTGTTGTTATGAATAGCAGAGTTATTGCTACTTTTATAGTATATTATGTCAGTATTTCAGTATTTTTGTTCATGTTTGTGTTAACAAATGCATACAGGTACTACTAGCATTGATGCAAGATTTTACAGTGCTATTTGGAAGACTATGCAGCAGAAAGAGGGTCTCCAGAACACATTTTAAGTTTGGATTTTTTTAAAGAGGTGATTATATGGCTATATTTCACACCTAAAGTCCCGAAGACAGTGGTAGCCTTTCATTGACTCCAAATACAAGCTGTTGTTTTAGAATAAGCTTTTAAATGCAATAGGACCCTTCTCCAGGTACCAAAACTACTACAGGAAACAAACTTTTATGATTGACTTTAGGCTTTTAAATTGGAGAAATACCAGGGACTTGTGTAAATAAAACACCACAAAAAAAAGTAATATGTTATCACTTTTATCTACTGTTTATTTTCTCATATAGAAGAACTGCAGAGCAGATTAAATAATACAGCATGCAGATGACCAATATTGTGGAAAATTAATATAAATATTGAAATCAATTACACAACAGCAAAGCAGGGACTCACAAGATGAGATCAATTTATGGATATTTCCGCAAATTAACTCTATCAGACTGTGATTTGGTTGCTGCTTTATTATCTTTTATTCCTATTGTGCAGTGAACCTAGTATTGTGTGGGCTATGTTAATTTAAAGAGCTCATGCACTTGGCTTTGTAATACTAGAGAGAAATAGTCACTTCCAGTCGTCACAGAGTGCAAGAGTAACCAAAGGAGCAATGGTTTGTCATCCTGCAGCTGACTCAGAGCAAATCAATTTCCATGTTTGCAGCACAGTCAGCTGCTATTATCAACTATTGAAAAATTAATGGAGTATTATGCGTAATCCCTTACAACAGAATCAGATGACAGTACGGTTATGACCTACCAAAGTCGTTACGGAAAGGTTTATACACAGTGTGCCACAGATTTTTAGACTAATGCTCAAGTAATATTTGTGTTTACGTTTACAAGGCAGTAAATTTGTTCTGGACTGTAAGAGGAAATTCCTACCCTGGTGGTGGGTTTAAACTAACTTACTCACTATTGAATTTTCCCTTATCTAAACAATCTCAAGCAGTTACTTACTGTAAAAGGCCGTGAAGCCCTAGCAGCCCTTTCTTTTTGGCACAGCTTATTATTTCTAACAAAAACAATGAGGTAACACAAAACAAAGATGTTTTTTAGACCAAAACAGACTTTGTAGGCTCAGAGTCCTTTTTGACACCTGTTGCCCTCTTCTCATGATATAGTAATCTCCTGCAGTTTCTTCAGCTGGATTCCTCCAGTGATTTGTAAATGCAACCTGGGTCTCCTTTAGGGTCTCAGATACACACCAGGTCAGTCTTCCAGGGTGAGTGGGTGTTTCGCATTTCATAGAATCATAGAATCAGCCAGGT